>JAQQSZ010018117.1:0-10647 GCA_028646595.1 Phalanger gymnotis | reverse complement strand
TTTTGTCAAGATGTTGGAATGGGGAGGCTGATTCAAGTTTTTGCTGCGGTGGGGCCTAAATAAATTTCTTGTTGTTTTCTCCTTAGAGAATCTCTCATACCTTGCGATTTTGGACCATTCAAACATATACATGATTATATTTGAGATCATAAATTCGGCCTTCCTACTACAGTGAGTAGTAGTGTTTCTGAAATTCCTTTGCTATTCAGATAGTTATGTTCTCAAAGATTTCATTTCATTATAAAAGTAATTTTACAAAAGTATAGATTATCTCTGAACTATAGATATGAAATATTAATGCTTACATCATAATTCAAATGAGTGATTTGCAAAAACTTCCTTTTCTTTTTTGCTATTCACTTTTTCAAAAATCTCTAACAATCTGACTTCCCAGCCTGCTCACACCACTTGCTCTTCAAATGTCATCCATGACTTCCTAATTACCAAATCCAGTGGCTCTTTTATCAGTCCTTGAGTTCTTTGATTTCTTTGTGGCTTTTGACACTGATGCCTTCGTCTATAAAACCCTCTCTTTTCTTAACTTCCATGACATTCAGAGTCACAGTTTCACAGTTGGAAGGGACTTAAGAAGCCATCTAGTTCAATCGGCAGTGTGCTAACAGTTCCCTTTACAACATCCTTAAGAAGTGATCATCTATCTTTGTATAACAACCACCACCGAGAAGAAAACAACTACCTCCTGTGACACAACTTATTACATTCCATTTCGAGATAGTCATTAAGAAATTGTGCCTTATGCCTATCTCACTAAAATGTCTACCTATTACTAGTTGTGCCTTCTGAGGATAAACAGAATATACCTAAACCATTTCCATATGACAACCTGTCAAATACTTAAAGATGGCAATCATATCCCCAAATCTTCTCTTATCCTGCATAAAAATCTTTTCTTTCCAATGAGTATTATATAGCATTGTCTCAAGTCCTTTTAAACTGACTGGTTGCTCTCTTCTGGAAACTTGCCAGGTTCTCAATGAGTTTCCTAAAATGTGGAGTCCAGAATTGAATACAATGCTGTTGATATAATCCAACTATGGTTGAATACTGATGGATCTTCTGTGTCATGGGTACAATATTTCTTTTAATGAAACTGAAAGTAACTTTAACTTGTTTGGCAATGTTATGCTGTTCACTTATATTGAGCTTACACTACATTAAAACCTCTAGAAATTTTTTCAAATGAAATATTGCCCAATATGAGTTATTGAAGAGCTCTCCCTTTCTCATAATTCCTTACTTACCCCTCTGATGACTCATTCTTCCTCCATCTTTCCTCCTAAATATGGATTGCCCAAGGTACAATCTACAACTGTTATTTTCTCTAACTTGACGAACACATCCACTCCTATGTCTTCAACTACCACCTCTTTCTAATATAAATACCCAAGCCTGCTTTCTACCTATTGTTCAAGTCCCCATTTCCAATTACCTTACATTTGTTTCCATAAAACAATCCCAATATCGTCTTGAACTCAACATGTCTCAATTCAAGATCATTACCTTCTGTTCCAAGTGAAATCTCGCTTTTCACTTCTTCACCTTTGTTATCACTAGCCATCCAATTATGAAACCGAGAGGCTGGGAGGTATAAAACATTAGACTGTCTTTTTTTACTTCTTGCTCTTCCTCACAACTCGTAATTATAAGCCATCATCTTGTTTTTGAAATGTTTCTAGTATCTGTCACTCCTTTTCCATTCCTAACCATGACTATTCTACTTCAGACGTCATCTCAAACCTAGATTATTACAAGAGATCCTTAACTGGACCCTCTGTTTCCAGTCTTTTCTGCCATCTCCTGCCAAATGATCTGATGCAGTACCTACATATTAATCTTCTTAGAAAACTATTTAGATAATTTTTTTACCCCATACTCAAAAGGCTACAATGTGAACCTCTGGGGGAGTAACTATCCAATGATAAAAGATGTGTTCCCCTGTTCTCAGCTTCATGTCAGCTTGCTAATATCCTTGAGAACATGAGCAACTATAAATGAGGCATGAAGATATGATCCTTACACTGGATGTAGAACCTCAAAATGAAAGGCGGTAATTTCTCAACTATATAGAGACTATATCCAGTATAAAAATACAAAGCTCGTTCAATTAGTAGAATTCCTTACAGTATATATAATCAGCCAGAGTAAGGCAAGGGAGGGAAAATGAGTGATCTGAAGAGGATTGAACTTGGCATTATGTCTAGAGAAAAGGTCAGATAGCTGGGGGTGGGGGGGTGGGGGGGAGGTTGGAGAGGGCTATCCAGAGTGCTGAACTTCCTTTACCCAAAACTCTTCGTGATAAAGTAGACGAGAACCTTTTGACTCTGAGACTGACCTATTGCCTGTATTTGCTTCAGACTTTTATTTTCTAACTTTTACCTACTTCCCTGATACAACTGCCCACAATCCTTTAACTGGTCCCCAAGCCAAAAGACTGCCCAGAAAAATGTCTGGCCAAACTTAAACTACCTTCTACAAAATCATCCTGCCTGTCATAGCCCCAGACTGGGAGTGGAATTCCATAGCTGGGTTCTTTATGTTCATGACCTCTAGTATGGTACTTTGCCTTCTTTCATTTCACTTTATTTTATTTTCAAATGATGAAATTGTATTTTCTCTCCTTCCTACTCACCGCCCCCCTATTTAAGGGGAAAAAAAGGGAAAAAAAAACAAACAAACCAGTGTAACATATATGTAACAGATAGTCAAGCAAAACTAATTACCATATTGGCCATCTCCCAAAAAAAATTCTTGAATCCATCACATCTCTGTCAGGAAGTCCATAGCGTGTTTCTTCACCAGTCCTTTGGAATCATGGTTAGTCATTGCATTGATCAGAGATCTTGAATCTTACAAAGTTGTTAGTCTTGCAAAGGTTATCGTTAATTTGTAAATTTTTTTTCTCCTGGTTCTGCTCATTTCATTGTGCATCAGTTCATAGTATGGTACTTTGTACCAATAAGGTGCTCAGTACATTTGTACTGCTTATTTGATTGTGTTGCTATTAATGTGTAAAATGTGTCTAATATTTTCAGAATGAAATTTTTAAAATAATCTAGGAACCCATCATGTATGGAAGCAAAAAATAATATTCCAGTGATTTATAGAAATCATTTTTCCTTTTTATAATTTGAGACTTTGGAGAAAACAGAGAAACCAAAATGATAGGTGGCATCAAGGTTTTGGTGTTCAGGGGACTGAAGGAACAAGACCCCGAATTAATTTGCCTATAAAGTTAAGTGAGATTTGCTCAGAGGAAAGATTGCTCAGGCCCTAATCACCTCTCACTTGTAGTCTTGCAATAACTACCTAATTGGCTTACCCATTTCTAAGGCATGTAGTATCTCAAAGGTCTGTGCTGCTGGTCTCAAAGAGAGTGTGAATGACAACATAAATCCACATTGCTTTTTTAAAACTCACTTTGAGCTTCAGTTTCTTCTTCTGAAAAATGAAGGAATTGGACTCAATTTCATCTAAGGATCTCTAAAGATCTATGGTTCTAATGCCATTAATATGCTATTAGCTTCACAGTCTAGTTTTGCCATGTTTAACCTGGAACTGTTCTCCGCCACCCAACTGTAGTAGTTTGCCAGAAAAAGAATGAACCTATCTACCTGTTATCAAGCAATGTTAATTCTAAGGTCTGCATATAATAAAACCACACCGACACTTAATAAGGTAGGCCCAATTCAGTTAGATCAATAACGTTCTGACCATGGAATGTATGCCACAACAATATCTGTTTATGCAATCCTGGCCCTTTTCTGGGGCTCTCTAAGTAAATGACCAGGATTCCTAATTCTCACATTCTCCAACCATGAATACAACTCCCTCAGTAGCTATCTCTTCAAGGAAAACAAGGCAATGGAGCTGTGGAATCAGTAATTCAGTAACTGACATGTGATAGTGTACTGAGTGGAGGATGGCTTTCACCATAACTTACCAACAGATCACATAGGACTTTCTATTTGATGATAAGAGAAGGAAGGCCTTTGAAGCATGGGTTCTTGTGGGTTTAGCAGAGAAATAAAAATAAGAGCATGCTCATCCTTAGCCCACCCTCTAAATTGACAGCACACAGAAAGTGGGTTATACTTAAATAGCCGTGGAACTCATCACTCACTAAGGACAAATCTGAAAGTAAAAATCAAAGTAATTAATTTTTAATATGGGTTAGTAAAAATAAATGAGATTTTAAATCGTTTGAAACTATTTTCATGGCTGGTTGACTACAGAAGTGCTATCAAATTTGTACAAACAACAGATTTAAACTTCTGACCAGATAAAGATACTATCCTATTTACAAGAAGAGTGAATAACCATCGCCAAACAGGAGAAAAACTAAACTCGCCACAAAGAATTTTTTTGTTATATTTAATATCAGTGAATGCCTGTTATTTTTACTATCAGTGAATGCCTTTTAAAATGTTGCTTCTTTTCCTTTGCTATTTGATTCCTTAAAAATTCCAACTTTTGAAAAGGTTATAATTTGTTCTTAAGTATGCATTGCCTAATCTAGTAAGCATTAAAAAAATGTAATCAAGTCTCATTAGGAGGTTAGGTGGCAGAATTCTCACTACATAGCTCTCCATTAAAGCTAATCTGAGTGTAGTTGATGGTTCACAGCAGGGATTATGAAGTCGTTGCTGATTAAAGAAATATATATGGACTCATCCACCCTTTGTGTCTTCCCCTGCTCTGTAGGGGCCTCTGTGAAGGCTGAGGTGACACAATAATGGATTGTTATTGTGTGGCTCTATTTCTCATAGACCTTTCAGTCAGAGTTAATCCTGATGTGCAATTAATAAATTTTTAATATGACTGTATACATCACTAAACTTGAATAGCTGTTAAATCTGCGTATATCAAGGATCCTCTGGAGGCTGGTATTCATTTTCAAAATGTCAAGATGTACTCAGGAGTGAGTAGAGAGTAGGCCAAGCTTCAAATGGAATGGACAGAGTGCTCCTTATATTGAAGAGCTTAGATATCACAGTTTTTTAATGTTTGGAAAAGAAGAAAAATGAACCTAAAAAAATTCTAGATCTACTTTCACAAGGTATGCTTGTGCTTTGAAGTTTTGTGGGCTTTGACAAGCCATGAGGGTTAAAAAATGTCAGTGGGGCAAAGCCAATGAGACTGCTTATGGTGAAATGAAGGTGTAAAATTTGTTCCTTTCAATCTCATTTTCTGAATGACCTAAGCTGAGTCCTATCAACAAGCAGAATTAGTTATCACTGTCAGCATGTCCCTTCAGGGTATGTTCATTTTTTAATTCACTGCCATTTGGTTGAGTTATTCCTTAAATGAACCAATCATTAATTCATAATTGGGCCAAATGGCAGCATAAATCTCTGTAGCAGATATGCCTCTGAAATGACACTGGGGATCTTTAGAAAAATCACTAATATAGTATGTTTGTTTTCATTGAAGTCAGTTGAATCTCAGTAAGCCTGAAATGTCTCTACATCCATAATAAATTATGTAGGATTTTATCTCTTGTGTCTGTCCTCTTCTTTCTAGCCTCTACCTGATTTCAGTTCTTTAGCCCCTTTTACCCGGACTAACTCCATAGCATCTTAATTGTGTTCTTTCTTCAAATCTCTCCCCTGTGCCTGAATCTCCAAACAGCAGGCAAACTTAAATACCTGAATAACAGATATGACTTCATCACCCATGCCCATACTCACAAATCTTTAATGGTGCAAGTCCCAATGCCTCCTCTGACACTCACTAATTATGCATCTGTGACAAATCACTTAACAGCCCCAAATCTTTGCTTCCTCAGTTGTAAAATGAAGATAGCAATACCTGTAATACCTACTTCACAGGGTTGTCCCAAGGTTCAAATCAGAGAATATATGGAATGTGCTTTGCAAACTTTGGAGTGCTACATAAATATCTGCTGTTACTCTGCTTATTCTGCCATTCCAGATAGGACAAATCCTTAGCACATTTGGGAAGTTGGCATAAGTCTTTTTTTATTCTACTACCATCTCACGACTCTCAGGTATTCATTGCCTAACTGTTCTCCTAGCTCTATGGAACCTTTTGCTTTCCACTACAGTAGTGATGCATTACTGTAGCCTCTTTCTGGCATAGTTAGACATTACTTTCCCTCCCATGCTTTGTGATACAGTCAAACCGGCTTTCTTTTTGTTCTTTATATAATATTCCATCTTTGTGCTGATTATACCCTGTACTTGGAATACATATGCTTTTGTCTCTACCTCATAAAATTCCTATTCATTCAAGACACAGCTTAAGTCACGTCTTCTGAAGGAAGCCTTTCCTAAGGCCTTCAGTTACTAGCGCCTTCCCTCCCAAACTGACTTGTATTTAACTGCTTTATTCATTTTATATTAATTCTGTATATATTTACATATGTTCTTTTGTCTCCCCCATTAGAATGTAAGTTACTTACAAGCTGAGTTTGTTTCAGTAACTGGCACATAGTAGGTGCTTAATAAATGAATTGTGACTAATTTATTGATTTAGATATTCTATAGCCCACCCCTGTTTACAAACAAATGAGATAAATGAGGTTCAGAGAGGTAAAGATACTTGTCCAAGATCACATAGCTAACAATTTCACAAATTTAGATTTGAAACCAAGTCCCCTGATTCCAAAGCCATTGTTCTTTCTAATAACCCACAATAAAGCAAATCTTGTCCGTTTCCTTAATGATCCTTTTCTCATTTATATAAAAAGATCAGAGGATCATGCATTTTAGTGTTGGAAGGGATCTAGAGGCCATTGATTCCAATCCCATCATCTTGCAGATGAGGAAATAGGTTGAGGGGGTTAAGAGACTGAATTATCATCACACAGCTATTAAATCAAACTCAAGCCTTTCTGATTTCAAGTACAGTCATCTACGATGTCACCTAGCTATGTAGGTGAGAATGTCTTACTAAGTCAAAATCTATTACTATGTTAGCTAGGTAACTGCTACTCCATCCAAATAGCAGAATAGTTAAAATGCACATTCTTCACTCAAATAAGAAGTCCTTAAAAGAGTAAACTTGGAGTTGTTGGTATCATGACAGACCCTCATTTGAGATAAACTTGAAAAATATATGAGGTTCCTAAAGTCACCTTATTTGGACACCTACCTTGTTTATCTATGCATCCAACTGCTTCCTCCACTACATCATAATGCCTCCTTAACAAGAGCAAAAGATAGCCAATAGCCATCCTTTGGGGTCACAAGGAGTCAGACATGATTGAAATGACTGAACAATAAAAATTAGGCCATCTTCTGTCTCAACTCTTTCCTAGCCCTTGGTCATTAAATGGGAGTTGCCTCAGTCAAACTGGGACCTGGGTAATCACCTAAATTGAGAAAGATAATGGTCATCCACTGAATCCCAGGCCATCACCAGACAGCTTGACTTTTGTTTTACTGCTGGATTTTGATGGTGCTAGAGGAGAAAGCAAGGCTGATGACTTTATGTAGCTCTGCTTCACTTAAATCAATTCACATGCAAGCCAGGATATCACCCTCATGTTGCCTTTGGTCCTCTGAAGAGGAGAGATGAACAACAACAATGCTAATCCTGCTCCCAGGTTGAACGCTATCATTACTAGAATCAGCAGCTCTCCTGACATTATCACAAGCTTTCCAGAGGCCAATCTTTGTCCATATTCATACCCATTTAGATTCAAAATGAGGGATTTTAAGTAGAAAGGTATAAATACTTAACTATCACTTGGCCTATCACTTAACTTTATAACCTCTGGTTTAATAAAAAAAAAAACCTTAAAACTTATCATCAAAGCTTTATCTAAAACTTTCTGAGACAAATCCACATGCTCATAGTTTCTATTGAGAAAATAAAAAGAATCCTTAGTATTGAAATTAAGATTCTGTGAAGAAAAACATGATTCTTTGGTCACAGAAATACCCAATGAAGACACAGAGATCCTGCAAAAGTTTATTAATTAGTATTATGGATGAGTAATCAGAGGATCAAAAACAAGGTGAAAAAAAACCTATTGGTTCCTTTTTACTTGAGAAATTGAGTGAAGCCAGCTGAATCCATAGAGGAATTGTCATAGAACAAATAAGTAGATTTGTCCTTAGAACATCATTTTTCCATGAGCATTTCCCTCCATTCATATCAACCATAAGTGACCTCTCTCTCTGAATTTTGTTGACATTTTATTTGAACTTCAATGATATTGACCATGTAAATATTTTTTTCCTTTGTTCTAGCTATAAGTGTACCTACATTAATGTCTTTACTTGTTTGAAGGCAGAGACCATGTCTATTCACCTTCAAAATTCTTTAGAACATAGACTTGGGCATGTGATTTTGCTGGTATGCAAATTCCTATGCATATCACAATTATTTTATAATTGATAGTCTTAGAGAGATGTCTGAGGCTTAGAGAGGCTACTCTCCATGGTTACAAAATTATTTAGGGACAGAGGGAGGATTTGAACCCAGGTCTTACTGAATGTAAGTCCTATCTATCTAGCTATCTAGCACAGCATTATGCTAGGATGTTTGTACTTGTGCTTAGTATTTAGCTAATATGTTTGATGAAATTAAGTGAAAAAATTTTCCTGTATTCCAAAGGCAAACATAGTGCTTCAGAATTCAAATTTCTCTGGCAGGAAAATACAACGATCTGGGGGAGAACTTCTGTGGTAATCTTATTTGATATTGCAGATTAACATCATATTAACAGGATGCTGCCCAATTCCAGTATCACTCTTTTTTGAATTTACTTCCCCTGAGTACTTTGCACTAATGAGTCTTCTGAGATAAATTAGAAATGATAGTTTGGAGAACCAGATGCTACTACACAGGTGCAGATTTAAGATGCTCTTTTTGATCCATGATTCAACCACAGTGAAGATGATTAAAATGGTAACATGAGACCAAAGTAATCATTTGAGAACAGAATCCACAGGCTTTTGTATAATTCCTCCCATAGATATGCTACTAGTATTGGCAAGGCTCTGGGTGTCATTGAAATGCCATGTGTTTGTGACTCTCAGAGAGCTGTGTGTGTTTTAGTGCCCAACGAGAAACTAATTATACTTCATTGAGACTTTCCCACTTTCGTATCTCAGCTCATGCTCACCAACCATCACATTCCAAGCAAAATTGTGCCGTAAAATGTCAAAATATCACTCTGTGAGATGATAAAGTGATGCAATGAATTCCTAAAGGTAACATTTAAACAGTACCCATAGGATATTCTAGAATTATAGAATGGGAAATCTGGAAAAGACCTTGAAAGAACATTTATTTAATCTTCCCCATCCTTCAGACAAAACTGTACCCAAATCATCCTTGTACAGTAGAACATATACAGAATTGTAACAACTTCAAAGAAAGAGCTATCATGATTCACTTTCATAATTTACTGGAAGCTAGAAAGAGTAAAGAAGTATAATCAGGCTCACTCAAGATTTTAATGAAACTAAAGTCAAGGAAAAGATATTTTGTGATATTACATAACAAAAAGCAAAATGAAAGTTTACCCAAAATGGTTTGTCTTTCTGAAAAGTGGATTTTAATCTTTTCTATGAAAAAGTACCTTGAAAAAAACAAAACAAAAAAAAAGAAAAAAGTACCTTTAATATAATAGACAACTTTCAAATATTCCTGATGGGAAGACCAGAACTAAGTAGAATCTTTAAAACAAACACCAAAGACAGGGAAAATATAGAATACCAAAGCTGCTTTTTAATACATACACACAAATGTGCAAGCATGTGGCATATATAAGCTGTTCACATTTATGTAGTGTCTTATGACAGAGGTGCCAAAAATACAGGCTATGCTGCACGTAGCCTACAATACTCTCAAGTGTAGCCAGAAGCAGATAAAGATGCAATTGAGAAATTTAAAATTTTTTAAAAAAATGAATATACAATCAAATATAGATAATAATAATTTCTTGTTTTCCAAGCTAGTGTGCATCTTGCAGGGATCTTTCTGTATTGTTTAATGGCCTGCATTTGTGTTTGAATTTGATACCACTGTGTTACAATACAGCACATACAGTGATTTCCTTATAGGTGGTGCAAATATTGTTATCCACATTTTATTGAAGAGGAAGCTGAAACTTAAGGAAATAAAGTGGCTTTTAAAAAATTTAATATATTTAGTTTTCAGCATTGATTTTCACAAGAGTTTGAATTACAAATTTTCTCCCCATTTCTACCCTCCCCCCCACTCCAAGATGGCGTATATTCTGGTTGCCCGGTTCCCCAGTCTGCCCTCCCTTCTCTCACCCCACTCCCCTCCTATTCCCTTTTCCCTTCCTTTCTTGTAGGGCAAGATAAATTTCTATGCCCCATTGCCTGTGTATATTATTTTCTAGTTGCATGCAAAAACTTTTTTTTTGTTTTTGAACATCCGTTTTTAAAACTTTAAGTTCCAAATTCTCTCCCCTCTTCCCTCCCACCTACCCTCCCTCCATAAGAAGGCAAGCAATTCAACACAAGCCACATGCGTATCATTATGTATAACCCTTCCACAATACTCATGTTGTGAAAGACTAACTATATTTTGCTTCTTCCTAACCTATGCTCCTTTATTGAATTTTCTCTCTTGACCCTGTCCCTTTTCGAAAGTGTTTGTTTTTGATTACCTCCACCCCCATCT
>JAQQSZ010018116.1:0-10647 GCA_028646595.1 Phalanger gymnotis | reverse complement strand
CTGGGCTCTGCTCCGCTCCACTCCCAGCTCTGTGCGATAGACCCTTCCCCGCGACCATCCAGGCTTTCCTGGGCTGGAGCCCTGCTTCCCTGTGTTACTTCGTGGGTTCTGCAGCTCTAGAATTTGTTCAGAGCCATTTTTTATAGGTTTTTGGAGGGACCGGTGGGAGCTTAAGCAAGTCTTTGCTTTCCAGCTGCCATCTTGGCTCTACCCTCTGGACAGCATCTTTCAAGAAATTATCAAGGAAAACTTCCCTGAGGTCCTAGAACCAGAGGGTAAAATAGTCATGGAAAGATTCCACTAATCACCTCCTGAAAGAGATCCCAAAATGAAAACTCCAAGGAGTATTGTAGCTGGATTCCAGAATTATCATGCCAAAGAGAAAATACTGCAACCAGCCAGAAAGAAACAATTTAAATATTGCGGAACCATAGTCAGGATTATGTGGGACCTAGCCACTTCTATATTAAAAGATCACAGGGGCCTGGAATATGATATTCCATAAGGCAAAGGAGCTTGGATTACAACCAAGGATCAACTACCCAGAAAAACCAAGCATAATCTTTCAGGGAAGATATGGACATTCAATGAAATAGGGGACTTCCAAACTTTCCTGATGAAAAAAACCGAGCTGAACAGAAAATTTGTTCTTCAAATACAGGACTCAAGAGAAGCATAAAAAGGTAAACAGGAAAAAAAAACCCCACACGTTCTTCAATAAGGTTAAACTTTTACATCCCTACATGGAAAGATGATATGTGTAACTCTTGAGAACTGTATCTTAATTATGATATTTAGAAGGGTTACACATAGATAGAGAATATGGGTATAAATTGACTTTATGGGATAACAAAAAATTAATTAAGGAGTAAAAAAAGGATTGTTTTGGGAGAAGAGGGAAGGAGGAGGCAGAAAAGAGTAAATTACATCATATGAAGAGGCATAAAGATGTATTACAGGAGAGAGAAAGAAGGGAGTGAGGCGAGCATTGTTTGAACATTACTCTCATCACATTTGACTCAAAGAGGGAATAACAAACATTTGGCTGGATATAGAAATCTATCTTGCGCTATAGGAGGGAAAGGGGAAAGAAAATGGAGAGGGAAGCAAAACACTGGTGAGAAGAGTAAGGGTAGAAAGAGATGACAAAAGTATGAACACGGTGGAAATGGGATGGAGAGAAAGACAGTACTCATAACTGCAAATGTGAATGGGATGAACTCTCCTATAAAACTGAAGCAGATAGCAGAGTAAACAAGACTAAAAACCATAATCCTACAATATATTCTTTGCAAGAAATACATTTGAAGCAGAGAGATGACACACACAGAGTAAAGGTAAAAGACTGAAGCAGAATATATTATGCTTCAGCTGAAGTTATAAAAAAGCAAGGGTAACAATCCTGATCTCAGACAAAGCAAAAGCAAACATAGATCTAATTAAAAGAGATAAGGAAGGAAACTATATCCTGCTAAAAAGCACCATATAAGTACATATATGCACAAGTGATATAGCAGTCAAATTCTTAGAGGAGAAGTTAAGTGAGTTGCAGGAAGAAATAGACAACAAAACTATAGTAGTGGAGGACCACAACCTACCTCTCTCAGAGCTAGATAAATCTAACCATAAAGTAAACAAGGAAGAAGTTAAGGGAGTGTACAGAATTTTAGAAAAGTTAGATATGGTAGACCTCTGTAGAAAATTGAATGGAGATAGAAAGGAATATACCTTTTTCTCAGTAGTATATGACACATATACAAAAATTGACCATGTACTAGGGCATAAAAGCCTCACAATCCTAAGGCAAAAATATTAAATGCATCCTTTTCAGACCATGATACAATGAAAATTACATATAATAAAGGGCCATGGAAAGATAGACTAAAACTTCATTGGAAACTAAATAATCTAATCTAAAGAATGAGGGGGTCAAACAACCAATCATAGACATTCTTAATAACTTGTTCCAAGAGAATGACAATAATGAGACAGCATACCAAAACTTATGGGATGCAGCCAAAGCAGTTCTTAGGGGAAATTTCATATCTCTCAATATTTACATGAATAAAATAAAGGAGTAGATCAATAAAGTGGGCATACAATTAAACAGGCTAGAAAAAGAACAAGTTAAAAATCTCCAATTAAATGCTGAATTAGTAATTCTGAAAATAAAAGGGGAGATTAATAAAAATGAAATTAAGAAAACTACTAAACTAATAAGTAAAACTAAAAGTTGGTTTTATGAAAAAAAAATAAAATAGATAAACCTTTGGTTAATTTGATTTTAAAAAAAGAAGAAAACCAAATTACCAGTATCAAAAATGAAAAGGGTGAATTCACCACCAATGAAGAGGAGAGTAAAACAATAATTAGAAGCTATTTTGCCCAACTGTATGCCAATAAATTTGACAATCTTAGTGAAATGGATGAAATAAAACACTTAACCATTTCAGAAAAAGAAATTGAACCAGCCCTCAATGAAATCCCTAAGAAAAAAATATTTAGAGCCAGATGGATTTACAAGTGAATTCTATGAAACATTTAAGGAACAATTAATTCCAATACAAACTATTTGGAAAAATAGGCAAAGAAGGAGTCTGGCTTTTTTCTGATATGATTTATGATTCTTTTTATGATACAAATATGTTGCTCATATCTAAACCAGGAAGAACCAAAATTATAGAGAAATATTATAGAGAAATGATAGAGAAATGCAGAAGAGCCAAAATTATAAGAGAAAAAATTATAGACCAATTTTCCTAACGAATATAGAGGCAAAAATTTTACATAAAATATTAGCAAAGAGATTACAGAAACTTATCATGAATATAATACACTATGACCAGGTGGGATTCATACCAGGAATGCAGGATTACATTATTGTATCAATATTAGGAAAACTTTTAGCAAAACTGACTATCCAAAGACAACTTCGAAGGTCAGCAGATCTATCACACCTGGGTGAGAGTGGAGCATAGTCCAGTGCCTTACCAGCATAGATCAGGTTCCAGCAAACCAGGAGCAGGCCTAGGGAGTCACTGAATCAACAGTGGCAGCAGTGGCTTCCAGAGCTCTTAACCCACAGATGGTATGGGGTGTGGAACAACTTGTCTGAAGGAGAAGACAGTGGTTTTTTTTCAAGGCACTGAGGCTTTGTTGCTTTGTCCATATTCTGATCTGGACTGCAGTCCTAAGTGGCAGTCCCAGGGTGAATTGGAACACTAGCACACCAGAGCTTGAGGCCACAGTGTGGTGGGAACCCTCCTCACAGTTCCAAGGCAGAAAAGAATGCTTCTGGTCACTAACAGACCTGAGCACAGGCCAGGAGAGTAGTAAATACATTTCTTTAGATCAAGGCTGTCCAAAATATGGCCCTCAGGCTGCATGTGGCCTGCAGTGAGATTTTATGCGGCCCCCTGTGGGTTTTAATTTTCACAAGTGAAAAAATAAAATAATAATTTGCATGGAATATATATTAGATTTTTTAATTCCATCACTAATAAATAACCTCATTGATGTTAATTTTCTTTCATGTTTTTAAGCAGTATTACTGATGGAACCTACACAGAATTTTCAATTGATTTGTGGGATGCATTCCATCTGTACAATGCAGACTAGTGAGTATGCACCTACCTTTATACTGTTGTGTTGTTGTTTTGTGTTTGCTTTTGCAGTTCATGCCTTTGTCTGTCTTACTGATGACGTGCGTTCCCCCACTTTCTATTAGTGTATTGTTTTTTTTATTCTGGGTGTGGCCCTCAATTATTTTATTTTAATGCCCTAAGATAATATAAGGTTGGATTGCCATGCCTTAGATCATAACACCTTGAAAGAACTGAATACTTACAGATCCCTAGAAGTATCTCTTAAAATAGCTGCACAATGATGAACAACTTTGTTAGACTTAACTCTTCTGAGCAATGCAGTAACCTAAGTCAATTCCAAAAGACTCATAATGGAAAATGTTATTCACATCTAGAAAAAGAAGTATAGAGTCTAAATGCACATTGAAGCAGCACAGGTGCACAAGTGTGCATTGAATATGAAAACATAGGTGTGAGCTAAATACGAAGGGATAATATCTTAAAAAATTAAAGGATGAGAGAGGAAAAACTGGGAAAAAGGGAAAGGGAGAGGTAGAATGGGGTAAATTATCTCACATAAAAGAGGCATCAAAAGGTTTTACAGTGGAGGGAAAATGGGGGCAGATGAGGGTAAGTGAGTGAACCTTACTCTCACCAGAATTGACTTAAAAAGGGAATAACATACACACTCAGTTGAGTGTAGAAATATATCTTACCACACAGGAAAGTAGGAGGGGAAGGGTATAAGAGAAATGTGATTTAGAAGGGGAGGCAGTTTGGGGGAGGCGGTAGTCAGAAGCAAAACTCTTTGGAGGAGGGACAAGGTGAAAGGAGAGAGAGAATAGAATAAAAAGGGGGAAAATAGGATGGAGGGAAAGGCCTCATTCTTCAAGCATATAGAGCACTGAGTCAATTTTATAAAAATAAGAACCATTCCCCAACTGATAAATGATCAAAAGATATGACTAGTTTTCAGATCAAGTAATCAAAGTTATCTATAGCCATATGAAAAAAATGCTCTAACTCACTATTGATTGGAGGAAAATGCAAATCAAAGTAATTCTGAGGTAACACCTTATACCTATTAGATTGGACAGAAAAGGAAAATGACAATGTTGGAGGGGATGTGTGAAAAATGAGACATTAATGCACTGTTAGTGGAGTTCTGAAATGATCCAACCATTCTGCAGAGCAATTTGGAACTATACCTGGAGGGCTATAAAGCCATGCATTCCCTTTGACCTAGTAATACCACTACTACATTTGTGTCCCAAAAGAGATGAAAAACAAAAGGAATAAGGACCTACGTGGACAAAAATATTTATAGCAGCTCTTTTCTGGTGACAAAGAATTGGAAGTTGAGGGAATGCCCATCAATCGGGAATGGCGAAACAAATTGTGGTACATGATTATGATGGAATACTATTGTGCTATGAGGAATGATGTGCAAGATGCTCTCAGCAAAACCTGGGAAGACTTACATGAGCTAATGCAAAGTGAACTGTCCTGTGTACAAAGCAACAGCAATATTGTAAGATGAGCAGCTGTGAACGACTTATCTATTTTCAGTAGTACAATGATCCAAGACAACTCTGAGGGACTTATGATGAAAATTGCTCTCCATCCCCAGAGAAAGAACTAATGGTGTCTGAATACAGATAGAAGCATACTTTTTTTACTTTATTTTTCTTGAGTTTTTTTTTTTGTCTATGTTTTCTTTCACAACATGATTGTTATGGAAATGTTTTTCATGACTACACATGTAAAACCTATTTCGAATTGCTTGCTTTCTCAATGAGGAGGTTTGGAGAGGGAGGAGCAAGAGAATTTAGAACTCAAAAAATTTTAAAACTAATGCTAAAATTATTTTTACATGCAACTTGGGGAAAAACAAAATATTAAATAATTTTAAGAAAAGAAAAATAGCAAGAAAAAAAGAATGAAATTCTAAAGATACAAGGGAAACAGCAGAAATGAGGAGGAATAGGGGGATTCATTTGAAGAGACTGATGTGAATGCACAGGGAACTTAGCAGTCAACGTAGATTTGGAAAACATGAGTACAGAGCGTGCACAGCGCACCCCTCTCCCCCTCCCCCCACCATGGGTGTCGGCTTCAGCCGGGACACTCACCAGTCTCCTCCCGGGCCTCCATGTCCGCGAGAGATGTACACCGGCGGGGCTGGCGGGGAACGGTGTCTTTGAGGGACCGTTGAGGGAAAGGAATGTGTCTGGGGAGGACGACGCGGGGCGCGGCGGGGGAGGACGAGGAGAAACCGTAAGCTGCAGCCTCCGTCTCAGCCACCGTCCCCGCACGGCCTCGCGACAGTCGAAACCGCTTTTCCTCCCCCCCGCCCCCTGCGATTTCCCGCTTCTTCTCCGTTGCTTCCCTCCAACCGCAACCATTGACGCCGTGTCTGGATACTCGAGTGACAGAGACCACGGCTGGGATCGAAGGTTTGCGGCCCCTAGATTTGGAGGAAGTAGAGGAGGACCTCTATGTGGAAAGAAATTTGGAAACCCCGGGGAGAAACTCATTAAAAGGAAATGGAATCTCGAAGAACTGCCCAAATTTAAAAAGAATTTTTATCAGACACATCCTCATTTGGCTAGGCACACAGTACAAGAGGCTGACACATATCAAAGAAGCAAAGAAATTACAGTACGACTGCCCAAAACCAATTCTAAATGTCTATGAAGCAAATTTTCCTGCAAATGTCATGCATGCAATTGCAAGGCAGAACTTTACTGAACCTACTGCTATCCAAGCCCAAGGCTGGCCTATTGCTCCAAGTGGGTTGGATATGGTTGGAGTAGCACAGACTGGATCAGGGGAAACACTGCCTTATTTCTGCCTGCCATTGTCCATATAAATCATCAGCCATTCCTAGAGAGAGGTGATGGGCCTATTTGGTGCTGGCTCCAACTCGTGAACTGGCCCAACAGGTACAGCAAGTAGCTGCTGAATACAGTAGAGCAGGTCGTCTAAAATCCCCTTGCATCTATGGTGGTGCTCCAAAGGGTCCACAAATATGGGACTTGCAAAGAGGTGTAGAAATTTGCATTGCAACACCTGGAAGACTGATAGACTTTTTGGAGTGTGGGAAAACTAATTTGAGAAGAACGACTTACTTTGTGCTTGATGAAGCAGACAGAATGCTTGATATGGTATGGGCTTTGAGCCTCAAATCAGGAAGATGGTTGATCAGATAAGACCTGACAGACAAACCTTAACATGGAGTGCAACTTGGCCAAAAGAAGTGAGGCAGCTTGCTGAAGACTTTTTGAAAGATTACATTCACATCAACATTGGTGCTTTGGAATCATGTGCAAATCACAATATTCTTCAGATTGTGGATGTGTGTCATGATGTAGAAAAGGATGAGAAACTCATTCGATTGATGGAGGAGATCATGAGAGAAAAGGAAAATAAAACTATTGTTTTTGTGGAAATCAAAAGAAGATGTGATGAACTTACCAGAAAAATGAGGAGAGATAGGTGGCCTGCAATGGGTATCCATGGTGACAAGAGTCAACAGGAGCAAGACTGGGTTCTAAATGAATTCAAACATGGAAAAGCTCCTATCTTGATTGCCACAGATGTTGCATCTAGAGGGCTAGATGTGGAAGATGTGAAATTTGTCATCAGTTATGACTACCGTAACTCTTCAGAGGATTATATCCACTGAATTGGACAAACTGCCCATAGTACCAAAACAGGCACAGCATACCCTTTCTTCATACCTAATAACATAAAACAAGTAGGCCATCTCATCTCTGTGCTACGGGCGGCTAACGAAGCAATCAATCCCAAATTGCTTCAGTTAATTGAAGACAGAGGTTCAGCTCGTTCCAGGGGTAGAGGAGGCATGAAGGATGATCAACGTGACAGATACTCTGTGGGCAAAAGGGGTGGATTTAATGCCTTTAGGGACAGGGAAAATTATGACAGGTTATTATAATCTGCTTAAGAGAGATTTTGGGGCAAAAACTCAGAATTGTGTCTACAATGCTGCAAGTTACACCAATCGGAGCTTTGGAAGTAATTTTGTGTCTGCTAGTATACAGATTAGTTTTAGGACTGGTAATCCAACAGGGACTTACCAGAATGGTTATGACAGTACACAGCAATATGGAAATCATGTCCCAAATATGCACAATGGTATGAACCAACAGGCATATGCATATTCTGCTACTGCAGCTGCACCTATGATAGGTTATTCAATGCCAACAGGATATTCTCAAGACTTTAGAAGTATATATAAATGTCTCAGTTTTTTCATAATTGCTCTTTGTATTGTGTGTTATCAGACAAGATAGTTATTTAAGAAATATGGGAGATGCAGAAATGACTGCAGTGCAGCAGTAATTATGCTGCACTTTTTCGCTATTTAAGTTGGATATTTCTCTACATTCCTGAATCAATTTTTAGGGGTTTTTTTTGTACTAGAAAATGCAGGTAGTGTTTTCACTAAAGTAAATGTGCAGTGATTTGAAATACAGTAAATGAAGGTAATGCATGGCCTTCCAATAAAGATTTTTGAAGACTGAAAAAAAAAGAAAACATGAGTACAGGAGAGAGAAGCAAAACAGGCACCAGAGGATGAATATAATAGCTTGTTAAGGTCCTCTAAATATGGTGTCAGGGATGTTAAAAGTAAAAATAAGCTGAGGCAGTCAAGGGAAAATAAAGAAAACAAAAGGAGTTTGTTCTGCTTTTTTTTTTTTTTAGAAAAAAGTAATATTTGGGGAAAAATGTCAAAGAAGGCATAGAATCTTTGATTACATGGCTGGGATAATAATAACTGGCAATAGAGAAAAAGTGGAGCTCTTCCATTCTTACTTTCTGATTATCTGAATGATCTTTTCACCAAAATGACAGAACAGGCGACTAACAAAAAAGTTATATACAAGGAAAGTAAAGAGATAGTGGAAGAGGACCTAGCTGCTCTCCATGAATTTAAGTTGCTCATTCCCAAATGAATTTACATCCTTGAGAATGAAAACCAAAACCAATAGCAACAGCAACAACAACAAACCTGGAAGATGCAATTGCCAAACCATTGTCAATAATATCCTTAAGGTCATGGAAAATGGAAAATGGAAAATGGAACCAGTACCACAAAAGTGTAGAAGGGTCATTGTCTCACTTCATATAAAAGGTGAGAGAACAGAACGTACAAACTGTGGGCTAGTGGGTTTCACTTTGATTTTCTGGAAAAGTCTAGGATGAAACAAGAACCATAAAGCTATGGTTGACAAACAGCTAGAAAAGGCTACAATTCTTACAAAGAACTGTTACAGTTTCATCATGAGCAGGTCATGCCATAGTAATCCTATTTTCTTTTTTGATAAGAATACTAAACATATAGATTAGGGGAATATTAAAGATATAGTTTGACCTAGATATTAGTAAAACTTTTGATAGACTTTCTCATATTTTTATAAAGAAGATGGAGAGATATGTGCTAGATGATCCTACAGTCAGGTGGATTCAGAAAAGGCTACATTCTGGACTCAGAAAGTAGCTATTAATGGTTTCATGTTACCATGGCAGCAGGACTGCAAAAGTGTACTTGAGGGATTGGCGATTGACCCTGTGCTTTTTAAAAATATTTTTATCAAAGACCTGGGTAAAGTAAATGGCAATATGCTTATCATATCTTCATGTGACACAAAATTGGAAAGGGTAGTTAATGCAATGGATAACAGAGTTGGGATCCAAAAGGAGTCTTGACAGACTACAGTATTGGGGAGTATCTGTTAAAATAAAAAATATAGATCCATTTAAAGTCTTGTACTCAGATAAAAAAAAATCAGGTTGAAAGCTATAGTGTGGGGAGACATGGAGGACAGAAGTTGTTCTGAAAAAACAATAAGTGGATGTGATTGGGGCAGAGCCAAGATGGCAGCTGGAAAGCAGGGACTTGCGTGAGCTTCCCAAGTCCCTCCAAAAACCTATAAAAATGGCTTTGAACAAATTCTAGAACTGCAGAACCCATAAAATAGCAAAGGGAAGCAGGGCTCCAGCCCAGGACAGCCTGGATGGTCCCTGGGTGAGGTCTATTGAGCATGGAGCTGGGAGTGGAGGGGAGTGGAGCCCAGCATGGGCCATGTGGACAAACCAGACCAGGAGCCGGGCAGAACAGGCTCTAGCACCCTGAATCAGTGAGCTGTGGCAGTTACCAGACTTCTCAACCCACAAAAACCAAAGACAACAGAGAAAGTTAGTGGGAAAAGCTGTGGCAAGTGAAAGGAGTTTGCGGTTTGGCCACTGCCCAGGGGGGGGGAAGCGGAGGTGATGCAGCTACAGAACTGCAGCTGCAGTTGCTTCTGGCCCCAGGCCCACCTGGTGGGAGGAATTAAGTGGTGGATCAGAGCAGGAGTGCAGAGCCTGCTTAAGAGCTGAGTCAAGTCTGGGTTGGTGGTTCTTGGGGAAGGAGGAGTGCTGGTGTGGCAGAGCTTGCTGTGTAGAAATAGCTCTGAAAATAGCAGCACAGCCCCTCAAGCTTTGGACAAAGTACTCTCTACTCTACAAGCAGTTGCGCCCTGACAAAAAGCTCAAGGGTCAGGTAGTTAGCTGGGAACATGAACAGGCAGCAAAAACAGTCTCAGATTCAGACTCAAACTTTGAAATCTTTTTTTTTGGTGACAAAGAAGACTAAAACATACAGCCAGAAAAAGTCAACAAAGTCAAAGAGCCCATATAAAAAGCCTCCAAGAAAAATATGAATTGGTCTCAGTCCATGGAAGAGCTCAAAAAGGATTTGGAATAGCAAGTAAGAGAAGTAGAGGAAAAATTGGGAAGAAAAATGAGAGTGATGCAAGAAAACCATGAAAAACAAGTCAATGACTTGCTAAAGGAGACATAAAAAAAATACTGAAGACAATAACACCTGAAAAAATAGACTAACTCAAATGGCAAAAGAGCTCAAAAAAGGCAGTGAGGAGAAGAATGCCTTGAAAGGCAGAATTCCAAATGGAAAAGGAGATCCAAAAGACCACTGAAGAAAACACTACCTTAAAAATTAGATTGGAGCAAGTGGAAGCTAGTGACTTGATGA
>JAQQSZ010018115.1:0-10647 GCA_028646595.1 Phalanger gymnotis | reverse complement strand
TTTTTCAGTATATTTTTGGGTCTCTTTTAACAAGTCATTGACTTGTTTTTCATGGTTTTCTCTCATCCTTCTCATTTCTCTTCCCAATTTTTCCTCTACTTCTCTAACTTGCTTTTCCAAATCCTTTTTGAGCTCTTCCATGGCCTGAGACCAGTTCATGTTTTTCTTGGAGGCTTTTGATGTAGGCTCTTTGACTTTGTTGACTTCTTCTGGCTGTATGTTTTGGTATCTTTTGTCACCAAAGAAGGCTTCCAGAGTCTGAGACTGAATCTGGGTGTGTTTTCACTGCCTGGCCATGTTCCCAGCCAACTCACTTGACCCTTGAGTTTTTCAGCGGGGTATGACTGCCTGTAGACTAAAGAGTTCTGTGTTCCAAGCTGGGGGGGATGCGCCAGCTCTGCCTCACCAGCACTCCTCCTTCCCCAAGAACTCCCAACCAGGACTGGACTTAGATCTTCAGCAGGCTCTTCACTTCTGCTATGATCCCCCACTTAATTCCTCCCACCAGGTGGGCCTGGGGCCAGAAGCAACTGCAGCTATAGTTCTGTAGCTGCCCCACCTCCACTGCCCCTGGGGAGGTGGGTGAACCCCAAACTCTATCCCAGTCCCCAGAAGCTTTTCCCACTAACCTACTCTGTCATCCTTGGTGTTTGTGGGTTGAGAAGTCTGGTAACTGCCACAGCTCACTGATTCAGGGCGCTAGGGCATGATCCGCCCAGCTCCGGGTCTGGTCGGTCCACGCCACCCATGCTGGACTCCCCTCCGCTCCCAGCTCCGTGCAGGGTAGACCTTACTCAGAGACCATCCAGGCTGTCCTGGGCTAGAGCCCTGCTTCCCTATGCTATTTTGTGGGTTCTGCAGTTCTAGAATTGGTTCAGAGCCATTTTTTATAGGTTTTTGGAGGGACTTGGTGGGGAGCTCATGCTAGTCCCTGCTTTCCAGCTGCCATCTTGGCTCTGCCCCGCCCCCCCAACCGCTGGCTTTTTAGAGGCATTAAATATAGAAGAGGCCTCTTAACTAAGCCCAAGTTTTACACAATAAATCCTTTAATGAAGGGGATTTGTTCTGTGAAGTTTGGATTCAGTCAAAGGGCTGCACTTGAGGACCTAGAGGGCCATATGTGGCCTCGAGGCTGCAGGTTCCCCACCCCTGTCTAGTCAAAGACTACCCTGAGAGGTTAATATGTCTTATTACTTATTAGGTTACACAACTAAGCAGCAAACCAATTTTTGAACTCAGACTTTCTGATCAGAAGACTAGTGCTTGCATTTTTGACATGTTACAAATAGATACATATTTTCAAAGCACAACTTTTTTAGTGAATAAATTTCACCTTGACAATTCATGTAGCACTCCAGCAGATTCCGAAGTGAAAGAGCAAACAAGTGTGACAGGCAATCCAAGCACAAGCCCTTTCCACTTCAACAGTCTTTGGTTTGTTCAGAGAAGAACAAGCACACGCTTTCAGGGTTTTCCAATGTTAGGAGTGTTTTGTTGCCATTTAAAGTTTTTTTCATTTCTGTAGAAGTGCTAAGTGTACCAAATGTTCCTTGTGCTCTCTGTATAATTGGATCGAGGCCTAACTACATTTCTTTAAATTCTTCATATTTGTGATCTCTTATGGTGCAGGAGTCCATTACATTACATAACTGGCTAATATCACCATTTCCTGTTATTCATATAATTAATCTGCTCCACTCTGGAATGCCAGCCCTGGGGCTGAGTCATTTTGATTGGTGAGTGATTTAGCACAAGCTCACCTGGCCACAACACATAGCCAGCTTCAGATTAGAACATGCTTCACATCCCAGCCAGCCATCCACCTTACCATTATTTTCCATCTTCTGCTCTGGGCAGAACAGCCAAATCAAAACCACCACTACTTGTGGAAAAGATATGTCAAGTAGCTTCCCATGGTTCAATTTACAATTCCTAAGATCCCCGGACCAAAATTCATTTCCCCTGGTCACCACTCTCTGTTGCATGCTGTTCCAAGTAACAAATACTTCTGAGATAAAATGGAAGCACATTCACAATATAATGGAAAGAGCACTAAACGTGGAGGTAGACAACCGAGTCCAAACCCTACCTGTGCTACCAATTCCCATGGAACTGTGGGCAAGTCACTTAACCTGCCCAGACCTCTGTTTCCTCAATTGTAAAATGGGGCTGGGTCAAAGCACTAGATGCTCTCCAAGGTCCATCCCAACTTTTATTGCTGCCATCTAAGTCCTTCATAACCTGACCCCAGGAGGAGACTTGAGACTAAAATTCAGTGAATTTAAAGAGCAGAACATAGGAACTTGACTTGGGTGCTATAGTGGACAAAGGTGAACCAATGCTGCGAAGCAAAATCAAAGAGAAGGCAATCACAAGCTGCTTAACATTACTAGGATGCTCACAATGAGATGAGTGATGGTGGGACTGATGGAACCTACTCTGGCTGGACGTGTCGAGTATGGGATGTTCTAGATGTCCTATTTTTGAAGGAGAAATTGCTAAGGTGAAGAACATCCAGAGGGTGACCAAGATGCTGAAGGAACACCAAATACTGTCATCCGAAGGTCATTCAAAGAAACTAGTAAAGTTTAATCTGGATAAAAGACTAAGTCAAGAAAACTGACCACTTTATTCAGTGAAGAATTCTCCTGTGGATGAGTGATCAGACTTACTCCTAACCCAGAGGGCAGACCTAGGACCAACAGGTAAAAGTCACAGGGAAGATTTGATAAAAAGAAAACTAGCTGCCTCAAAACAAAATACCTGGAGGGATTGAAATAAAAACTAGACTCCCATTTTTTAGAGATAAGGCAGATGAGATTATTCACACCTCAGTTAAGAGCTGTATTAACTGACCTTCTGAATCACTTCAAACTCTCGAGATTATGATTCTCTGAAACTCTGGTGAAAGAAGCTGATTGCCTTGTTTCTGTAAAACAGAAGCACCAGCTGATTACACTAAGCCACCCAAATGCCATGGCTTTTTAGGCATCCGCAAGTCACAATGGATGTTCTAGATTAGAATTAATGTGTAGCATATCTTTTATCCTGAGTTACGCAGTCATCATGGCCTTTTTCTGAAACAAGTGGTACATAGCCAACTGACAGCTAGAAGGAAAACAGATAAACATACTGGTTCTACAATGTCCTGAATTAAAAGTGAGACTACATCCCCATCGAGCTTCACCCAGAGAAGAAAGTGAAGGCTAGTATTACCGAAGGAAGGTCTAAGGTTACTGCCCTAGGCAAAATCAAGCATTATGAGTCTGGAGGTATGTCTGTGGTAGGACAGGGCCACTGAGTAATAAGTGACACACTTTAGCACATGGAAGGTGTGAATAAGCAGGAGAGGGATGTGAAAAACAGAAAATCAAGAAAAGACTTGTCTAAAAGCATGACCAAAAGATAATGCTCGGCTGAGGCAGCCGTGCAGACAAATGCTCACAGCCAAAGGAAAGGGGCTTTCGTTTCAGTGACACAGCTGCCCGGAGCTTACAAAAGTCAGCAGTGCAAGCAGCTGAGAACATTAAACACAAATTCTACTTTGCATACCTTGAGTTCCAGACCATAGGCACTCGGTTCATTTGTTAAATGAATAAACATTTATTTTAAAGTCACTAGGTTATCACTGCACTCATGTCGGTTAATGAGCTCATCTCTCTATAGAGACATTTGCTCTTCTGACCACATGGTCTTGTTCTATCAATGGTCAAAAGGAAAAAAATTGTTCAAGACCTAAAACTCCGAGTTCCCTCCAGGGAAACTGACGATGTGACCTTGGCCAAACAAAGAGAGGTATCAAAATAGGATTTTCTTACAGGAATGATCTAATAATGTAAACTAACCGACCCAAGGTGAGAGAATCCTAAATCTTTTCCCCCCCTCAATAAATGTATTGTTTGTGTTTAACAATCTTTTCTTTTTAAATTCTGAGTTGCAAGATCTCTCCCTACCTCTTGCCTCTTCCTCACCCACTAAGGCAAGCAAATGATATCAATTATACATGTGAAATCACGCAAAACATTTCCCTCTCAGCCATATCACAAAAAAAAGGAAAAAAAAAAAGAGAGAATTGTATTTTGATTTGTACTCGAGAGTTCATCAGTTCTTTCTCTGGAGATGATAGCATTTTTCCATTAAGTCCTTTGTAACTGTCTTGCATCATTATATTGAACAGAGTAGTGAAGTCTTTAGTTACTGTGCCCTGGTTCTGCTTACTTTACTTTGCTTCAGTTCATAGAGGTCTTGCCATGTTTCTGAAGCCACCTCCTCATCATTTCTTAGAGCACAATAATATTCCATCACAATCATATGTCACAACTTGTTCAGTCACTCCCCATTCGATGAGCAATTTCCAGTTCCTTGATACCACAAAAAGAGCAGCTATAAACATATGTCTTTTTCTTTTTTATCTCTTTGGGTTAAGACCTAGTAGTGGTATTGTAGGGCATGGGCATGCAGTTTTACAGCCCTTTAGATATATTTTCAAATTCTTGTTCAGACCAGTTCACAATTTCACCAAAAGTTTATTAGGGTACTCATTCTGCCTTATGCCCTCCAGCATTTTTCACTTCTGATAGGTGTGAGATGGTGCCATAATCTTTTTGAGACAAATACAGTGGTAATATCTAAACCAGGGAAAGAAAACATGGATGTAAATTATAGGCCAATATCATTAATGATAGACACAAAAATTTTAAACAAAGATCTTATCAAAAAGACTACAGCAATTTATCCAAGAAATCATTCATTATGGTCAAATGGGATTTATACCAGGGACGCAAGGATGGTTCAACATTAGAAAAATAATCAACATAATCGTATCATCCAAAATGACGAGACTGTCTCAATAGCTGCAGAAAGACTTTGACAAAAGTACAACACTCTTTTATGCTAAAAATTCTACAGACATAGGAGGACCTATTAAAAAAAAAATCGGTCAAGCAGCTGGCATTTATTAAGGGTCTGCCCACTACGTACATGCCAGGTACTGTGCTAAGCACTGTTGATACAAAGAAAGGCAAGAGAGTCCCTGCTCTCAAGGAGCTCACAGTCTAAAGGAAGAAACAACATGTAAATATGATATAGACAGGATAAATCTGAAACAATCAACAGAGGGAAAGTATTAGTATTAAGTGGAATCTGGAAAGGCTTCTTGCAGCATTTTAGCTGAGTGAAACTTGAAGGAAATCACAGAAGTTAAGAGGTTGAAACGAAGTGGAGACAGTCAGTGAAAGCACTCAAGAGTTTGGGAGACAGAGGGTCTAGCGAGATCAGCAAGGAATTCCCTGTCATTGGATGAGTGAGTGAGTGAGTGAGTGAGATAGTGAGAGAGTGAGAGTGAGAGAGAGTGAGTGAGTGAGAGAGAGAGAGAAAGAGGTGAACATAAGGTGTAAAAGACTGGAAAGGTAGGAAACGAAACAGGTTCTGAGGGGCTTTATAAGCCAAAAGGAGAATTTTCTATTTGATACTGGAAACATTAGGGAGCTAGTGGAATTGATTGAATGAGGAGTGAGGTCAGATTTGCTAGGATGGATTGTAGTGGAGAGAGATTTGTAGCAGGGAGACCAACTAGCGGGCCACTGCAATTGACTTCCACTTTGAGGGTGGTGAGTGGAGAAGAGGTCTCTCCTACATTTCTGGGTGGGGAATAAAAACTCTTGCTACCAACAGTCTTAGATTTGCCTGGCGCTGGGTTAGACGCCTTGCCTGTAACTGCACAGACAGCATGTGCCAAAGGCAGAAGCTGAAGCGAGGGTCCCCAGCTCCACAGATGGCCAATGATGCCAACAGCGATGGTTGCCTCTCTGAGCACAGTCATCCTGCTTACTGCTCGCTTCCTATTCGCCTCGCCATTCTGCAGGATTTTTCTGCTGTATCAGAATCCATATTTACAGACTCGATCCAGACCCTCTCCTGCTCTCTCTGATCTTATCACTTGTTGTCGTTCAGTGGGGTCCAACCGTTGGTAACCCCATGGATCCCTTCTATCCTCCACTTTCTTGACGTCTGTCCAAGTTCATGTTTGTTGTCTCTACGACACCATCCATCCCTCTCATCCCCTGCCGTCCCCTTCTCTTTTTGCCTACAATCTTTGCCAACATCAGGGTCTTTTCCAATCTTCTCATTATAGGGCCAAAATATTTAAAGCTTCAGCTTCAGCACTTAACCTTCCAGTGAATACTGAATTAATTTCTTTAAGGATTAATTGATTTAATCTTCTGGCTTGTCCAAGGGACTCTCAAAAGTCTTCTCCAGCACCACAATTGGAAAGCATCAATTCTGTGGTGCTCAGCTTTCCTTACAATCCAACTCTCACAGTCATACATTGCCACTGGAAAAGCCATGGCTTTGACTATATGGTCCTCTGTCAGCGAGGTCCAACGACTGTGCTCCAAAAGCTCTGGTGGCTCCCACCTACAACTGAGACAAAATGAGGATGTGCTCTGGTGACATTTAAAATCTTTAACAATCTGGCTTCATCCTACTTTGCCAGACTTCTTATATATTATTTTCCCTTGTGCATTTTAAGGTTCAGTTAAACTGGCCCCCTAATTGTTCCTCAGCCACATCCCATTTCTTTTCCTCGGTATAAGAAATGGGAGGAGTTTTGTTTCCAAAGAATTGAAGGTATACTTCCCCCTCTTCCCCACCCCAACTTTAGCAGAAACCAGGCTTCAGGTTGGTCGGGTGAAAGGTCAGGGGCTTATACCCATGCTTAAATGAGCCATTTGAGAAGGGCATGACATAGGCAGTCAGGGGGTTGTATCTAGACAATGAAAAGCCTGGTGGGAGATTCAAGGTGAGAGTCTATTAAAGGAGTGGCGTCTATCTGAGTCCTTTGTACTTTCTCCTGTACTCTGTTCAGGGGAGGTACCCATTTATTCAGGGGGAATAAATGTAAATTATAAATAAAATGTTCCTGACTTCCCAACGAGTCTTGCTTATTCCTAGACAATGTGAGTATGTTTCTAACAGCTGGGTGCTTGTCAGGGGATCAATATTGCATCAGAAGAAAAAGCTATTTCACGCAGACAATGGGTGGTGCTCCCACTCTTTTGCAGTGGGCCCTAGTATCTGCAGGTGAAAATTTCCTTCTTCAGACTGATAAATTTCCCAGGAGTATTTTTCTGGAATCCTTGGCAACCCAGGAATGTGAGTAAAGGGGGAAAAGGGAAGGAAAATAGCCATAGACAGTGCAAGTTAGGTGCCTGAGCAAGGTGAGGGAGTCCTGCTTTGTCATGCCTGGATTAGCTCCAAGTTGAGAAATAAGATTTTCTTGGAATGGGGAAAAGAGCTCTTAAAATATTTGACCTCGGTGGGGAGAATGGATTTCTCCTGGTGCTTTGAAGAAAAGCACTGGTGGGTTGACTCAGGAAAAGTGCTGCTCTACACCCTGGAGCAAGCTCTCAAGAAATCTTGGGAAGACTGGCTCTGTTGAGTTTTCGGGGTTGAGGGAGGGCAAGAAAACATAAAGGAAGAGAGCTCTTAGAAGTTGTGACTGAATTGGAAAGAGAAGAAAGCTGGGAGCTCTTAATTAAGATTTGATTAGGTCCTAAAGTTTTAAAAAAAAAAATCTGTGTGTTTGCATTAACTCTAACACCAAGCAAAGTGTTTTAAAAACTGCAGAAGTAAAGGGGATCTTCCATATGATGGGATGATCGCTTTGGGGATTCAGTGGTCTGTTTAGAATATGATTAAATTGCTAGTCATTTAATTCTTAAGTCTTAAGGTAAAAAGCAGTTGGAGAAGGAGCTTGGTGAGTATAATTTTTTTTTTCATTTATCTGAAATATTTGAGGTAGTCTGGGTCAAGATTAGGAAAAGAAAGACTGAAACTGGAATGGAGGGTAAAAGTTTCAGTAAAAGTTGGGAAAGGGAGATAGAAGCTGGAAATAAGGGATTTGAGTGGGCTGAGTCCACATGGCTCTGGGTCCATATGCTCTTGGTCACCCCTCCCCCCCCCCAACTCCACCTTAGAACACTGGGTGTGTCAATCAGGAGCTGAAGCTAAAAGAAACTTGTAACCTGATTGGAAAATAGGGCTGATCAGTTAGTGATGAAAGGTTTTTACCGATTCTGGGTACTGACTATGAGAAAGATTTTGATTTGTATAATCATTAAGCTTTGCTCATGTAAAATATGACTGAATTTTGTTTCCACAGAGATTACATAAAAATATGAAGTCTTACTGTTGGCTAGTGGTAGCAAATTATACTGCATTCTAAAGCAGTGGAGGAAGCGGGCCACCTCAAAATTAGCATATGTAAAAGGCAGGCTCCTTTGTTCTCAAAAGGACTGCCTGGCCCAAAGTAATTTACCTAAGGCTGAGATCTTTATTATGGATAATCCTGTGTTCCTCTTCAACTCACCTTTGTCAATCCTCCTCAGCAAGCGAAAAGGGACTCCCCCTCTCCTGCAGAGGCAGACAAAGGGAGGGGAAACTAAAAATGTTTTAGCTTGGTCGTTTTGCTTGAAAGGGAAGTGGCCCACCTTTTTCAAATTCCTTAGGCCTTTTGTTAATTCAAACCTTTTGGAAAAAACTCTTAAGAATTGGAGTCCGGGATTGGAATGCCTAAAGTGGAGTTTGGTGAAAGCTGACCAATGAGTCAGGGTGCCAAATTCAAATCTGGATGGTTCATAAAAGCAAATAAAGTCTTCTCTTTTTATAATTTCATTCATGGCCAAGGAAATATTCCTAATACTTGGGCCAGAGGTAGTGGGTAGCTCAGAAGAGCTGTTCAGTGCTGAAGAATATACATCTAAATAAAGTGTATTTAAGGTATTAATGTATTAACATATGTTATGTATGTATTTATATATTAATGCATTAATATATAAATACCAGAAATATTAGGATCAACAATTTCAACATGTGATAATCTGAAAATGTAATTGGAGTCATCTTATTTCTAAATTACATTTTCAGAGTTCTCTTAGGCTGTAAAATTTGAGAGACCCTTGTGAGGTCTGAATTTTGTTATATATAAATTGATCTTTTAAGAAAAAGGTGTGATAAAAATATGTTAGTTTGAAATTGTTATATTTGGTTATGCAAGTTTTAAATACATAAAAATGTTTAAAGTATTAAATTTATATGGTTCAAACATACATTTGCATGGTTTAAATGTTGTTAAGAATTGTAAAAAATGAGGGATGGGTTAAAAAGCTGTTATTATTGTGAACAGAAAATTTGGAAACTTTGTGATATCTAGAAATTCTGTAATAACAAAGAAATGAGTTGTGGGAATTTATGAAAAAGCATTTTTTCTTATAATCTAGATGTTGTTTGATTAAGAACTGTACTTAATCAAGAAATTGAGGCTGTTAACTAAAGCAAGGATTTTGGACTTAAATCCTTGAATTTTATGACTCCCTGGATGGGACCAGGGATAGATGATAAGGCAGAGACAGGAATTCTAAAGGAGTTAAAGTTTAAAAAGTGGGGACTGTGTTGAATAGCCAGTCTCTTCCCCCAGTTCCCCTCTTCTCCTTTGATCTAGATAAGAAGAGAGCTTGATCTATGCCCACCTGGTAGAAGTGAAGGAAGTGGGAGGAGCAGCAGTATGGGGATTTGAGTTTTTACTGAAAGAAAGAGAACACGAGGGGTCAGAAGCATTAGAACCTGGCTTCTTAAAGTCAGCAGAACTGATAAGATTAGATTTGAGATGGGGTTTGGTTTGGTAGTTTTCATTAGTAAAGACTGCCATCTGATGGAAAAGAACCCACCCTCAGAGGGGATATGATAACGGCAGGTCTCTGTAATCCAAAATAAATAAGTAGTGATAAAAGGAAAGGTATGTGCCTACAGATGTAGAAGGGTTTATGGGGAGAAATGGAAAGTTAGATAAATGCAAATACGTGAAATCTTGTTTTAATCAAATGACTGGTTACATTGGTACTGTTGTATAGTCAAATGAAAGACAGTGTTGTTTCTGGATATTGGTGGGAGTAGTTTGCACAGGAGGAAGAGAGGTTTGTGAGTGAAGGTACAAATGTAAGTTGAATCATTATCCCATAGACTAAGGCTGAGATTTAAAGTCATATTGTATCTATGTGGGATAGGGTCCTTAGATGTTTTAAAGTGATATAAGAGCAATTAGGTATTAATACAAATAGTGTAATTAATCACTGGAACTAAATCAGAGACACCTTCAGTTTAGGGAAAAGAATTTCAGTATAAGTCTCTTTAAGACAGCTAAGTTGTAGAATATTTTTGTGTTGATGGAAAAGTTAAATGTGGATTTGAATTCACTCCGTCATCTAAAACATAAAAGTTATGGTTCAATTCTTTCACATCAGGCATAATTAGAGAAGAACAGAAAAATAGAGGAGAAACTGATGCAAATGTGTTAGAACAATAACTTATGATCCTAATGGGAAGATTTTATGAACAAGGGAGGAAATGCATGCAAGCTATTTAGAGCTAGCTTTAAGGATGTTCCTTAAGCAATGTGAGATTATAGTCATATCCTAAACCGATTATTGGAACTTACCATTCAAAGACTTAATGGGACTGTTAACTGACTTTTTCTGAGTCTAACTCCAGGTGTGAATATCAAGGAAGGTTGAACCAAGATTCCAGCAGCCTTGTGGGAGAGCAGGCATGAGCTGGAAGTAGGATTTCTTGGCAAAGTTGAGAGGGCAA
>JAQQSZ010018114.1:0-10647 GCA_028646595.1 Phalanger gymnotis | reverse complement strand
GTATATTTTTCGGTATTTTTTTGGGTCTCCTTTAGCAAGTCATTGACTTGTTTTTCATGGTTTTCTCACATCCTTCTCATTTCTCTTCCCAATTTTTCCTCTACTTCTCTAACTTGCTTTTCCAAATCCTTTTTGAGCTCTTCCATGGCCTGAGACCAGTTCATGTTTTTCTTGGAGGTTTTTGTTATAGGCTGTATGACTTTGTTAACTTCTTCTGACTGTATATTTTGGTCTTCTTTGTCACCAAAGAAGGATTCCAGAGTCTGAGACCGAATGTGGGTGTTTTTTCGCCACCTGGCCATGTTCCCAGCCCACTTATTTGACCCTTGAGTTTTTCAGCGGGGTATGACTGCTTGTAGACTAAAGAATTCTATGTTCCACACTTGGGCGGATGCACTGCCACACCAGTACTCCTCCTTCCCCAAGAACCCCCAACCTAGACTAGGCTTAGATCTTCAGCAGGCTCTTCACTCCTGCTCTGATCAGCCACTTAATTCCTCCCACCAGGTGGGCTTGGGGCCAGAAGGAACTGCAGCTGTAGTTCTGTAGGTGCCCCACCTCTGCAGCCCCAGGGGCAGTGGCTGAACTGCAAACTCCCTGTCCCCAGCAGCTTTTCCCACTAACCTTCTCTGTTGTCTTTGCTGTTTGTGAGTTGAGAGGTCTGGTAAGTGCTGCAGCTCACTGATTCAGGGCGCTAGCACATGCGCCTCCCGGCTCCCAGTCTGGTCGGTCCGCCCTGCCCACGCTGGGCTCTGCTCCGCGCAACTCCACTCCCCTGAGCTCCCAGCTCTGTGCGGTATAGACCTTACCCAGAGACCATCCAGGCTGTCCTGGGCTAGAGCCCTGCTTCCCTCCACCACTTTGTGGGTTCTGCAGTTCTAGAATTGGTTCAGAGCCATTTTATATAGGTTTTTGGAGGGACTTGGTGGGGAGCTCACGCTAGTCCCTGCTTTCCAGCCGCCATCTTGGCTCCGCCCCCTCGAGTCCTTTTTCTTACATAATGGTGGTATGATTCTGGGGAAGTCGCATTATAAGAAAAACTGCTGTACCAGCCTGAATCTTCTCTGCTGGGGAGAGTTTCCTAATTAGGAGATCCCTATCACAATGAAATCATGGGTCTATGATCAGGACGGATGGAGGGGAGAGGATCACGTAGTCCAACACTTCAAAGATGAAGAAACTGAAGCCAGAGAGATGGAATGATTTCTCCAAAGTCGCAGAGCTACTCAGTGGAAGCATCAGGACCAGAACCTTTGTCTCTTGCCTCTCAGCTCAATCCTCTTCCAGCTACACTGCGTATGCAGCTTTCCTAGTTGTGTTATCAAACAAGAAAATCAATTTCCAAATGAAATAGATTATAAAGGAAAGATGTAGCAGCTAGGTTTCTCAATGGAGAGAACACTGGACCTGGAGTCAGAAAGACTCGAGTTCAAATGTGTCCTTAGACCCTTGCTAGCTGTGTTACCCCAGGCAAATCACTTAATCTCTGATTAAGTCTGCCTCAATTTCTTCATCTGCAAAATGAGAATATTAATAGCACCCACATTCTATGATTTGTTTGAAGATCAAATGAAACAATGTTTATAAAGTCCTTTGCAAACTTTAAAGTGCTATTATATAAATGTTACCTATTATTAATATTACTATTATTAGTGATGGGTAAATCAAGAGAAATCTTGCATTTAGTGACATGATTTTCATTGAGTGGATATAAGTCTTAGTTCTTTTACATCAAGACAATCGTGGTCATTCTCTGGGATATGTTTTAAAACAAATCAAAGACATTGGCTAGATGGCCTAAGTATAATACTGGGAACCCTGATATATTAAGATCAGGAAATGTTGGTCAAGAGGTTGTATGAATACTCTATGGATGGTTTGTGCATGGATACACATTACACAGGACAAGAAGATGTCATGGAGTTGTGATCTGCTTTGATGGATACAAATAAAACGCACCCACAACAATGAAATTATATTTGGCATAGTGGAAAGATGGCTGGAATCAGTATCTGGGTTCAGATTCTGCCTCTGATGCTTTTGTGGTCTTAGGCAAATCACTTAACCTCCCTGGCTTTCAGCTTCCTCATCTATTAAATGATAAAGTTGGATTACATAGCTTTGGAAGTTCCTTCCAGACCCCAATTTTTAATTCCATAATCTTTCTAAAGCAGGTTTTTTTTTCTCTACTATACTTTTTAAATACTAGATTCAATGTTGAATGGATAAGTTATGTTGTCTGTCTTTATTCAGATTTACTACACAGTGGTCTATGAAAAACAAATAAGTTCTTTGAATGTGAAAATCCACTGGTATGACTTCGGCAGATAAGAAGAGATTATCAACTGCAAGAAATGGGAGAAGAAGGCGCTATGGACATGTCATGAACATAGTATTCCACATTGGTTGTAATCCTATTTCTGACACTGCTAACATATGGTATAAACTGGAGTGATGTCTTGGGTTCTTAATTTCCATCTATGAATGGGTAAAAAAAATATTTATTAAGGCATATAGTGTTAAGTATGTGAAAACAGTGATGCATTTGCACACCCTACCTCTCCTACAGGACAAAATGAATAGATGAAGGAGCTTGTTTAAAAAAAGAAAAAAAAATGAGTACCATACAAATGCAAACTATTGTTTATAGTAATAATTATAGTCAAACAGCAGAATTTTTCTTTCTTGTCATATGTTATTATAAAGTGTGGACTGCCCCCATAAGATTTTTGTATCCACACGAGTTGTCTAAATGTATAGATAAGAGGCCAGAGGGGAGACATTGATAGAAGATATAGATAGATATCTTACTCACTCCTCTCCAAGAAAGATTTTGATTCTTACTTTGAGGTAAGAATAAGGGCCTCAAGACTAGCCGCTCTGTTCTTAAATCTTTGAGAGGAATACTGGGCTAACTGCCCCCTCACCCTCACACCAGATACTGCTGGTGATGCAGCTGGTTCAGAACAAAAATGCTTTCCCAATCACTCTTAGATGAGGAAGGGTACATCCACTGACTTGGCCTGTCCTACCAAATGCTGGTTACACAAAAGACCACCATAAATAGTGAATAGTGAGAAAGCATATTTAGTAAAGCAAATCACAAGCTGAAATCAGAAAAATTATATATATATATATACATATATATGTATATATATATATACATACACACACACACACACACATATATATATACATATATATTAAAATATACAGAGTGAATATGCTCTTTGAATGGGACCAAGATAAGGTTTCACTCAACCGAGAGAGAGAAACTCCTGGGCTCATGTAAGTGGAAATTTCCAAAAGTCTCTAAGGAGGGAAGTAGGAAATCAAAGACATGTTGAATAGCAACTTTTCCCTGTATGTCTGTAAGAGTCCTCTTTTTCCTCTGTAGAATCAGTCCTGAAGAGAGCTGGGACCATCTATAGCCTCTTTTTTAAAGAAAGGATGAATGTCTCTTTTCCCGAAAGCTCTCTTGCCAATTACACTCTCATGTTGTCATGCAGGAGTTGCATTAACATTCTCTCCACTAATTAGGAGAGTCTCATCCAAGATTCTTCAGTGTTGGATGGAAACCTGGGTTTCATTACCACCAGATCCTTTTGTGAACAGACAGCTGTATTAGGAAAAACTTTAGTTTCGAGGTATTTTTATCCTTTTGCTTACATATAAAAGAACTAGAATTCAATTTAATAGACCTCTAGATGTTTTATATCAATCTTAGGATTTTACTATCATATTAAGATATTTTAATTTTATAGAACTGTCCACCCTTAAAAACAAAAAGGAAGAAGTGAAGAACATTTTTAAAAGTAAATAAAACAGTAATTAGGTTGTTTTCTTTTTGAGTAGTTACAGCTCTCATGGTGTTGAGGTGGTCAGAGGAAAGACTTTACAAATTTGGGCAGATCCTATCAAACTAAAAAGACTTCATGAATTGTGCTGGCAACAAACTGTATGGGGTTTTGTTGGAGTCACTTTCAGTTTTATTGCTGTATTTTGTTTTTCCATTTTACAAATTTATAGATCACTGATACATGAAGAGAGATCTTTTGTAACAAGTGAAACAATTAAGTAAAACTAATAATACAGTGACAGCATCTAAAAATGCACATAATATTTCATATCTGTAGCATACCTACCTGTTTTTTGAATGAACAAATCAATTTTCTCTCCTTCAAACCCCTAAACTATTAAAAAAAATCAAATGTCTTGTAATGTATATAATTAAACAAAACAAATTTAACCAATGACTACACAAAAATATGTATCTCATTCCACACACTAAATCCATCACTTCTCTGTAATGGATAGCTTGTTTTATCACTGGCTCACTGGAATCATAATTGATCTTTGTAGTTATCATAATTCATACAAGTTTCAAAGTTATTTGTTTTTACAATGTTGTTGCCATTGTGTAAATTGTACTCTTGGTTCTACATATTTCATTCTTCATCATTTATAAAAGTCTTCAAAATTGTTTATTTTCATAATTTTGATGTTATAGCATAAATTGTTCTTCTGGTTCTACTCATTTCTCACCATATCAGTTCATAAAAATCATCCTATGGCTTTTTATTTCCTCATTTCTTATAGCACAACAGTTTTGAATTATTCATATACCACAACTTACTCATCCATTCCTCACTTGGTGGACATTCTCTTAATTTCCATATTTTTGCCATCACAAAAATAGCTGCTTTAGATATTCTTATGCATAAAGGATCATTTTCTTTTTCTTTGATCTCTCTTGGATAGAGGCCAATGGTATAGCAATGGTACAGATGGAGCAAAAGGCACACATTGCTTAGTAAATTGTGTGCATAATTCCAAATTGCTTCCCAGAATGGTTGTACCTGTTCACAAGTCTACCAATAGTGTACAATGTTCCTGTTTTCCCATTGCTCCACTAACATTTATCATTTTTCTTTTTCATCATCTTTGCTGCTCTGATGGGTTTGAGGTAGAATTTCAAAACTGCTTTAACTTACATTTCTCTAATTAGCATTGATTTGGAGCATTTTTTCTTATGGGTCTAAGTAGTTTGGGTTTCTTCTCCTGAGCACTTTTTATTTATATCTAGACCATTTATGGATTGGGGAAGGTATCTTTTCATATAAATTTGAATAAGTTCCTCATATAGCTTGACAATGAGACCTTTATCAGAGAAATTTGCTGTAAGATTTTCCCTACTCAATAGTCTCCCTGTTAATTATAGTTTTATCAGATTTGTTTGTGCAAACTCTTTTTAATCTTATGTAATCAAAATTACCTCTTTTATCTTCGATGATACTTTTTTTGTTATAAGCTTTTCTCCTATCCATGGATCTGATAAGTATTTTTTCCCCATGTTTCTCTCATTTGTTTATTGTATGACTTTTCAAATATCTGAGGCATGGATCTTTTGGAGCTTATCTTTATGTAAGGTGTGAGGCATTGGTCTGAAACTAATCTCTTCTATGCCGCTATTCAATTTTTCCAGCGGTTTTTGTCAAATAGTGGGTATTTATCCTAGTAGTTGGAGTCTTTATGTAAATTTTCCCCCATATTAGCCATGTTGTGAAAGAAGATGCAGACAAAACAAAATGAAAAAAATTTATGGAAAGTGAAAAATAGTATGCTTTGATCTGCCTTCATTCTCCATTAGTTCTTTCTTTGAATGTGGATAGCATTTTTTCATCATGAATCCTTTGGAATTGTCTTGGATCATTGTATTGTTGAGAATAACTCAGTCATTCAAAGTTGTCCATTATATAATATTGCTCTTACTGTGAACAATGCTCTCCTTTATCTACTGCTCACTTCATTTCGCATCAGGTTGTGTAAGTCTTTTTAGGTTTTTTCTGAAATCACCCTGCTTGTCATTTCTTACAACGCAATAGTACTCCAATCATGTACCACAATTTCTTTAGCCATTCTCCAATCAATGGGCATCCCCTCAATTTCTAATTGTTTGCCACCACAAAAAAGCTGCTATAAATATTTTTATACATGTAAGTCCTTTCCCCCTTTTTATGATCTGTTTCAGGATGCAAACCTTGTGGTGGTATTGGCTGGATCAAAGGTATGCACAGTTTTAAAATGTTCTCCAGAGTGGCTGGATCACTTCACAACTTCACCAATACTGTATTAGTGTCTGAATTTTCCCACATTGTCTCCAACATTTGTCATTTTCCTTTTCTGTCCTATTAGCCAATATGATAGGTGTGAGGTGGTACCTCAGAGTTATTTTAATTTGCATTTCTCTAATCAATAATGACTTAGAGCATTTTTATATGATTATAGATAGCTTCGTTGTCTTCTGAAACCTGCATGTTCGTATCCATTTGTCAATTGGGGAATGGCTCGTATTTGGAAAAATTTGACGTGGTTCTCTATATATTTGAGAAATGAAGCCTTTATCAGAGATACTTGCCAAAAAAGAATTGTTTCCCAGGTTTTGCATTCCTTTTAATCTTGGTTGCAATAGTTTCATTTGTGCGACCTCTTCTCAATTTAATGTAATCAAAATTATCCATTTTACATCTTGTAAGACTCTATTTTGTTTGATCATAAATTCTTCCCTGCTCCATCCATCTAACATGTATACTATTCCTTGCTCTCCTAGGTATCACCCTTTATGTCTAAGTCATGTACCCTTTCTAGTTTTTCAGCAATTTTTGTCAAAAAGTGAGTTTTGTTCCAAAAGCTTGGATCTTTAGGTTTATCAAACACTAGATTATTATGGTCATTTACTACTGTGTGTTATGTACCTAATCTATTCCACTGACCCACCACCCTGCTTCTTAGCCAGTACCAGATTGTTTTGATGATTACTGCTTTTTCATATAGTAGGAGAAATGGGACTGCTAAGCTTGGCCTATCCCTGAGCAACTGTTTCTCCAGTTGTTTAGATCTGTACTTATTTGTGTAAAAAGTGTTTTTAATTGTGTTTATATAGTTTCTGGGTTTATCTTGGCAGGTAGACTTTCAAGTATTGCCTGAAGTTCTTTTCTTTTAACTTTTATTTTTTTAAATAGTATTTTCTTTTTTCCAATTACAAGTAAAGAGAGTTTTGAACATTTGTTTCTTATAAGATTTTGAGTTCCAAATTTTTCTCCACCCTCCCCACATCTCTCTCCAAGATGGCAAACAATCTGATATAGGTTATACATGCCTACTGTAATCTTAAATGGAATTTATCTTTCTAACTCTTGTTGCAAGACTTTGTTGGTAATATATAGAAATGCTGATGATTTATATGGTTTTATTTTATGTCCTGCAACTTTGTTAAAGTTGTTAATTGTTTCATCTAGTTTTTTAGTTGATTCTCTAAGCATACCATCATATCATCTACAAAGAGTGATAGTTTTGTTTCCTCATTGCCTAATGGGCATCCTTGCTTTACCACTGATCTTATTGGGAAGGCTTCAAGTTTATTCCCTTTATAGATAATACCTTCTGGAAGTTTTAGATAGATTTGTCGTTTTTATTGTTGTTTAGTTGTTTCAGTTGTGTCTGACTCTTTGTGAGTCATTTAGGGTTTTCTTGGCTAAGATATGGAAGTAGTTTGCCATTTCTTTCTCTAAGTCATTTTACAGATGAGGAAACTGAGGCAAACAGCAGTTAAGTGATTTGCCCAGGGTCACACAGCTAGTCCTTGTCTGAGACTAGACTTGAATTTAGGTATTCCTCATTCCAGGCCCAATGCTCTATTTGCTGTACCACCCAAGGGCCTTTTAGACAGATACTACTGCTTATCATTTTTAAGAAAAGATCCATTTATTTTCTGTGTTTTCTAGTGTTTTTAATAGGAATGAGTGCTGTATTTTGTCAAATGCCTTTTCTGTATCTATTGAAATAATCATATGAATTTGTTAGTGATGTGGTTAATTATGCTGATGATTTTCCTGATATTGAACCAGATTTGCATTCCTGGTATAAAATACCACCTCATCATAATGTGTGGTCTTTGTAATATATTATTGTAATCTCTTTTCTAACATATTTTTTTAAAAAATTTTGCATTCCTATTCATTAGGGAAATTGGTCTACAGTTTTCTTTCTCTGTGTTTGCTCTTCCTGGTTTAGGTATTAGCACTATATTTGTGTCATAAAAGGACTTTGGTAGGACTGACTCCTCTTTTGCTTGTTTTTCTAAATAGTTTATATATTATTGGAATTAATAGGTCTTTTACTGTTTTATAGAACAATCATGTGAATCTATCTGGTCCTGGGGATTTTTTTCCTTAGGAAGTTTCTTTATGGCTTGTTCAATTTCTTTTTCAAAATAAGAGTTATTTAAGTATTCTATTTCCTTTTCTCTTATTTTGATCAATTTATATTTTTGTAAATATTCATCTATTTCATTTAGATTGTCAGATTTATTGGCATATAATTGAGCAGAATAGCTCCTAATAATTGCTTTAATTTCATCTTCATTGTTGAAAAATTTACCCTTTTCATTTTTGATTTTCTTCTTTTTTTAAATAAAATTAACCAGTGGTTTATATGTTTTGTTGTTGTTGTTGTTGTTGTTGTTGTTGTGGGGAAGGGAGTGTAAAACCAGCTCCTTTTATTTTAGTTCCATGGTTTTCTTACTTTCAATTTTGTAAATCTCTCCTTCGATTTTTCAGAATTACCAATTTGGTGTTTAGTTGGGGATTTGAAATTTGTTCTTTTTCTAGTTTTTTTAATTGCATGCCTAATTCTTTGATCTATTCTTTCTCTATTTTATTGGTATAAGTGTTTAGAGATATAAAATTTCCATTAAGTACTGTTTTGGCTGCATCCCACCAATTTTGTCATTGTTGCCATTTTCTTTAATGAAACTATTGATTGTATATATGATTTGTTGGCTCACTCATTCTTTAGGATTAGATTATTTTGTTTCTAATTAACTTTTAATCTGTTTCACTGGTCTTTTGTTGAATGTAATTTTTATTGCATTGTCTGAAAGGATGCATTTAATATTTCTCCTCTTTTGCAATTGGTTGTGAGATATTCATGCCCTAATACATGGTTAATTTTTATGAAGGTCTCATGTACAGCTTAGGAAAAAAATGTATTCCATCCTATTCCCACTCAATTTTCTCCTGATGTCTATCATATCTAACTTTTCTAAAATTCTATCTTCCTAACTTCTTTCTTGTTGTAATGGTAATCAGGGCAGGGCTTTTTGCTGTTCTTCTCTTAAGTGCCTTTAATGATTCTGGCCTTTGTTTGAATGGGATCTTGTCTTGGAATGTTTCTCAGCACTAAGACAATCAGGAGTCATTGAATTCTATATGGTGGTACTAGTGATTAACTTTCCCACACCCTAAATGAGATTTTTCACTGTTCTTTGTTTGAATGCTTTTCAGCACTGAGGTAATCAAGTGCCCCAGGGTCCTGATATGGGTATATAAGACCCAAGGTTGGTGTTTGACTTTTGGGGCTCACTCATGGAAGGAGTGTTGAGATTCTGGGCAAGACATTGTATCCATCCATCTCTCCCTGCCCCGGCTTTGCTAATCCAGATGCATTGGTTCTTTGGAAACTATGTACTGTGATTTGGTCTGTTTATAGTATCTCTGTTTGTAATTTGTTTGTATTTTGCTCTGAAGTTCCAGGTGCTGGCTTTTCCTCCTGAACTAAGTTAATGATATATGTATGTGTGATTAAACTGAGATTGTTAACCCCTTAAAGTTTCTTTCCTTAGAAAAGCAGATCAAAAAACCTTTGCTGGCTGCTCTTGTTGCTGGTCTTGCTAACTCTTACACCCTGACAACAGCTGCTAGCCAAATTGCTATTACACTTGTTCATTTTGTGGTTAGATTTACCTAGTTCTGGGAGGGAAAAGTTGAGGTCCCCCACTAGTACAAGTTTTCTATACTATTTCCTCTTCTAACTCATTTAACTTTTCCTTTAAAAGTTTGGATGCTATGCAATTTGGTGCATATACATTTAGTATTGATATTACTTCATTGTCTATGGTACCTTTTATCAAAATGTAGTTTCCTTATTTCCCTTTTAAGTATGTAGATTTTTGCTTTGCTTTGTTTGAAAGCATGATTGCTATCCTTGGGGTGTGTGTGTGTGGGATGTGTGTGTGTGTGTGTGTCTTTTTGCCATTTTTGCCAATTCTGGGTTTTTTTAAATTTATTTTTAATATGTTTAGTTTTCAGCATTGATTTTCACAGGCATTTGAATTACAAATTTTCTCCCCATTTCCACCCCCACCCCACTCCAAGATGGCGTACACTCTGGTTGCCCTGTTCCCCATTCTGCCCCCCCCCCCGCACGCCATTCCCCTCCCATCCCCCTTTCCCTTCCTTTCTTGTAGAGCAAGATAAATCTCTATGCCCCATTGCCTGTGCATCTTATTTTCTAGTTGCATGAAAAAAAAAACCAAAAAAAAAAACTTTTTTACTTTTGAACATCTATTTTTTAAAACCATGAGCTCCAAATTCTCTCCCCTCTTCCCTTCCCACCCACCCTCCCTAAGAAGTCAAGCAATTCAACATGGGCCACATGCGTATTATTATGTATAACTCTTCCACAATACTCATGTTGTAAAAGACTGACTATATTTTGCTTCTTCCTAACCTATCCCCCTTTATTGAATTTTCTCCCTTGACCCTGTCCCTTTTCGAAAGTGTTTGTTTTTGATTATCTTCATCCCCA
>JAQQSZ010018113.1:0-10647 GCA_028646595.1 Phalanger gymnotis | reverse complement strand
CTATTTTGACTTTATTTTGATATACAGTGTAAGATATTGGTCTATGCCCAGTTTCTGCCCTAGCATTTTCCAATTTTCCCAGAAGTTTTTGTGAAATAGTGAATTTTTAGCCCAGAAGCTAGATGGGTTTATCAAAGAGTAGATTGCTATAGTCATTGACTACTGCATCTTGTGTATCTAACCTATTCCACTGATCCACTACTCTGTTTCTTAGCCAGTACCAAGTAGTTTTGATGACTGCTGCTTTATAGTACAGTTTAATATCTGATATTGCTAGGTCACCTTCCCTAGTATTTCTTTTCATTAATACCCTACATGTTCTGGACCTCTTGTTCTTCCAGATGAATTTTGTTATTATTTTATCCTGCTCTGTAAAATAATTTTTTGGTAGTTTGATTGGTATGGTGCTCAATAAGTTAATTAATTTAGGGAAAATTGTCATGTTTATTATATTCACTCAGCCTAACCATGAGCAACTGATATTATTCCATTTATTTAAATCTGACTTTATTTGTGTGAAAAGTGTTTTGTAATTATGCTCATAATTAGGCCCTGGGTTTGTCTTGCCAGGTAGACTCCCAAATATTTTTTAGTGTCTATAGTAACTTTAAATGGAATTTCTCTTTCAATCTCTTGCTGTTGGGCTTTGTTAGTAATGTATAGGAATGCCGAGGATTTATGTGGTTTATTTTATATCCTGCAACTTTGCTAAAGTTCTTTATTATTTCAAGTAGTTTTTTACTTGATTCTGTAGGATTCTCTAAGTAAATCATCATAATGTTGGCAAAAAGTGATAATTTAGTTTCCTCTTTGCCTATTCTAATTCCTTGAATTTCTTTTTCTTATTCCTACAGCTAACATTTCTAGTACCAAATTGAATAATAGGGGTGATAATGGACATCCTTGTTTCACCCTGATCTTACTGGAAATGCATCTAGCTTACCACCATTACATATAATGTTTGCTGATGGTTTTAGGTAGATGTTACTTATCATTTTAAGGAAGAGTCCATTTATTCCTATCCTTTCTAGTGTTTTTAAAGGAAATGGATGTTGTATTTTATCAAAAGCTTTTTCTGCATCTATTGAGATAATCATATGGTTTCTGTTAGTTTTGCTGTAGATATGATCAATTATGCTGATAGCTTTCCTAATATTGAACCAGCCTTCCATTCCTGTAATAAATCCTACCTGGTCATAATATATTATTCTAGTAATAAGTTGCTGTAATCTTTTTGCTAATATTTTGTTTAAAAGTTTTGCATCTATATTCATTTGGGAAATTGGTCTATAATTTACTTTCTGTCTTGGCCCTTCCTGGTTTAGGAATTAGTACCATATTTGTGTCATAAAAAGAATTTGGTAGGACTTCTTCTTCGCCTATTTTCCCAAATAGTCTATAAAGTATTGTAATTAGTTGTTCTTTAAATGTTTGATAGAATTCACATGTAAATCCATCTAGCCCTGGAGATTATTTCCTAGGGAGTTCATTGATGGCTTATTCAATTTCTTTTTTTGAGAATGGGTTATTTAAGCATTTTACTTCCTCTTCTGTTAATCTGGGCAGTTTATATTTTTGTAAATATTCATCCATTTCCCTAAGATTATCAAATTCCTAGGCATATAATTGAGCAAAATAATTCCTAATTATTGTTTTAATTTCTTCTTCATTGGAGGTAAATTCGCCCTTTTCATTTTTGATACTGGGAATTTGGTTTTCTTCTTTTTTTAATCAAATTGGCCAAAGTTTTGCCAATATTATTGGTTTTTTCATAAAACCTGCTCTTAGTTTTATTTATTCGTTCAATAGTTTTCTCGATTTCAATTTTATTAATTTCTCCTTTGGTTTTCAGTATTTCTAATTTGGTATTTAGTTGGGGATTTTCAATTTTTTCTTTTTCTAGCTTTTTCAGTTGCATGCCCATTTCATTGATCTCCTTTTTATCTATTTTGCTCATGTAAGCATTCAGAGATATAAAACTTCCCCTAAGAACTGCTTTTGCTGTATCCCAAAAGTTTTGGTATGTTGTCTGTCATTCTCTTGAATGAAGTTACTGATCGTTTCTATGATTTGTTGTTTGACCCACTCATTCTTTAGGATTAGATTATTTAGTTTCCAATTAGTTTTTAGTCTATTTTTTCATGGCCCTTTATTACAAATAATTTTTATTGCATCGTGATCTGAAAAAGATGCATTGATTATTTCTGCCTTTCTGCACTGGATTGTGAGGTTTTTATGCCCTAGTACATGGTCAATTTTTGTGTATGTGCCATGTACCACTGAGAAAAAAGTATATTCCTTTCTATCCCCATTCAGTTTTCTCTAGAGATTCATCGTATCTACCTTTTCTAAAATTCTATTCACCTCCTTAACTTCTTTCTTGTTTATTTTGAGTTTAGATTTATCAAGTTCAGAGAGGGGGAGGTTGAGGTCCCCCACTACTATAGTTTTACTCTCTATTTCTTCGTGTAACTCCCTTTTCCTTTAAGAATTTGGATGTTGTACCACTTGGTGCATAGATGTTAAGTAATGACATTACTTCATTCTCTATGGCATCTTTTAGCAGGATATAATTTCCTTCCTTATCTGTTTTAATTAGATCTGTCTTTGCTTTAGCTTTGTTTGAGATTGGGATTGCTACCCCTGCTTTTTTTTACTTCAGCTGAAGCATAATATATTCTACTCCAGCCTTTTACCTGTACCCTGTGTGTATCCCCCTGTTTCAAATGTGTTTCTTGTAAACAACATATTGTAGGATTATGGTATTTAATCCATTCTGCTATCTGCTTCTGTTTTATGGGAGAGTTCATCCCATTCACGTTCACAGTTACAATTACTATCTGTGTTTTTTTCCATCATATTTCTCTCCATTTATGTTTTTATTTCTCCCTTCTCCCTTCCCCTCCTCAAAAGAGTTTTGCTTTTGACCACCGTCTCCTTCCATATTCCCTCCCTTTAAGTACCCCCCTTATCTTACCCTTCCCCTTACTACTTCTTTCCTCCCTTCTAACCACCCCCCTTTTCTTTCCCCTATTCCCTCCTACTGCTTGTAGGACAAGTTCGATTCCTGTACTTATCAGATTATGTTATTCCCTCTTTGAACCAAATCTCATTAGAGTAAAGCTCATACACTGCTCTTCTCCTTCCCTTCTTTCCCTCTACTATAATATTTTTTGTGACTTTTGTGCCATTTCTAATCTTCTACTTTACCCTTTTCTACCTCCTCCTTACCTCCTCTTCCAGACCAATCCCTTTGCAGCCCATAATGTTTTTTATCATCATTTTTATCATCATGCATTAATTTATACTCACATCCTCTGTTTATGTATATCCCTTTTGATTGTTGTAATAACTATACCATTCTCAAGATTAACATATACTTAATATACATAAAACAATATAATCCTCTATAAGGATGTAAACATTTTGTTCTTATTGAATAACAAGGCTTTCCCCCCTCCCTGCTTACCTTTTTATGTCTCTCTTGAGTTTTGTATTTGAAGATCAAATTTTCCATTGAGCTCTGGTCTTTTCATCAGGAAGGTCTGGAATTCCTTTATTTGATTGAATGTCCATCTCCTTGCCTGAAAAATTGTGCTCGATTTTGCTGGGTAGTTGATTCTTGGTTGTAGTCCAAACTCCTTTGCCTTTTGGAATATCATATTCCTATCCTTCCTGTCTTTTAATATAGAAGCTGCAAGGTCCTGTGTGATTCTGACTGTAGTTCTTCAATATTTAAATTGTTTCTTTCTGGCTGCTTGCAGTATTTTCTCCTTGACCTGATAATTCTGGAATTTGGCTACAACGTTCCTTGGAGTTTTCAGTTTGGGATCTCTTTCAGGGGTGATTGGTGGATTCTTTCGATGACTATTTTACCCTCTGGTTCTAGGACCTTGGGGCAATTTTCGTTGATGATTTCTTGGAAGATACTCTCCAGACTCTTTCTTTTTCATCATGGCTTTCAGGTAGACCAATAATTCTTAGATTGTCTCTCATGTATCTATTTTCCAGGTCAGTTGTTTTTCCAATCAGATATTTCACGTTTTCTTCTATTTTTTCATTCTTTACATTTTGTTTGACTGATTCTCGATGCCTCATAGAATCCTTAGCTTCTACTTGCCCAATTCTAATTTTTAACGAATTGTTTTCCTCATTTAGCTTCTGTACCTCTTTTTCCATTTGGCTAATTTTACTTTTCAAGGACTCAGTTTCTCCTGTCAGATTCTGAACCTCCTTAACCATTTTGCCAATTTTACTTTTTAAAGACTTGTTCTCATTAGTAATTTTTTTCCTTTTTTCCTTTTATCTCTCTAATTTGGTTTTTAAAATCCTCCTTGAGCTCATCCAGGAATGCTTTTTGGGCTTGAGACCTGTTCATATTCCCTTTTCAGGTTTCAGATGTGGGTCTAGTGTCAATGCTGTCCTATTCTGAATCCATATTTTGATCTTCTCTGTCTTCATAATACAATTTAATGGTCTTTTTTTTACTTTTCTAGATTCCTTCTTCATGGTGGTTGCCTTTTTCCTGGCTTTTTAAGTGGATCTCTGCTTCTGGGGCCCCAGCCTCTTGTGCTGGGGACTGGGGTCCTGGTTACTGGCTTGGTGTGCTGTAGCCTCTGGTTTTGTTAGCTAGAGGCTATGTAGTGCTGCTGCTCACCTGGTGATGAGCTGGAGTTGGCTGGTGTGTGCTAAGGATTGAGGAGGTCTTTCTGAGTTTCCCTGTGATGGTGGGGGGGTCCACCTTGTGAAGTGTGGGGGAGGGGTGGTCTGGCTGCTTGAAGTCCCCTCTTCTCCTAAGGCTGTGCTATAGCATGGGTGGTCTCAGCCATTGTCTGCGCTTGCGTCTGCCAGTTTCCCTGGCTGTGCAAAGGCATGCCTTGGGTCTTAGTGTTAGTGTTTGCCAGCTCCACCCCCCTGGGGCTCAAGAACTCCCATTGATCTGCCAAGTTGGGGCCTGCTGGGACTCCTCCCTTCCTGTACTGGTCTCCTTCCACCACCACAAGAGAGCTGTTTCCCCAGCCTCCCGAGTTATAAGATTACTGAACCTCCACTTCTGGCTCCTCTATTCCAGGGTTTCTCCTAGGGCAGTATTCTCTGGGTTTATTCAAGGGAGGGATGAGAGTCATTTTACCTGGTCATCATGGCTCCCAGAAGTTCAAGAAGGTGAGTTTCATACCTTTAGACTATGGGCTGAATGCCTCAGGAGTAGCTTCTGCTGTGGTGGCAGGGTCTGCGCTGCTGCCTCATGTAGCTTTGACAGACTCCCATCCTGTGCTGAGAGGCCTGGGAATTACCACTGCAGCCAGCAGTTCTGCCTTTGGCTTGCTCCCGCTTTTGCTCTGGTATGGTTCTATTCTATGCTCCCAGCACTCTCCCAGCCCGGTTCACTGGCTGAGTTCCACTGCTGCTTCCTTTCTGGTGTGGTCGGGTACAATTCCCCATGCCTGACATTCTCTCAGCCCGCAGGTCCATCCAGTCAACCCTGGGAACTCCTGGGCTTGAAGTCTGCCATATTCAGTGTCCTAGTGTCTTCTACCTCTCTCAAGTCTGCTCAGATTCACTTTTTCAGAGGTATGTGACAGAATTTGTAAGAGAGCTCCAGTAAGTCCCTGTTTTCACTCCTCCATCTTGGTTCTACCTTCTGTGTTAGATTTCTTATGACCACATCAGCAGCCAGGAATTTTCCATTTCCTCCCGTTGGGAATTCTTTCTCTCCTCTGATTTCTTTGCTTCTCCAGCCTCTCTAGTGAAGGGTTTGATTGATGCTGAATTGTTTATTTGCTCTCTGTACTGCCTTCACATTATGTCATCTTAAGTTTTTAGCTTTTGCTTTAAAATGTTGGACATCTTTACACATGTTTGGTTTCATTGCCTTTAAGGGGGTATTATGATGTTAGTTTTTCTACTGGGTATTCCAGCTAGATATTTCTGTCATCTTCAGGTGTATTTCTGCAGATCTTCAGTAGTTTTTCATGATGCTTCTGCCATGGTGATATTTGCTGTTACTGTGTACAATATTCTCCTGGTTCTTTTCATTTCACTCAGCATCAGTTCATGTAGGTCTTTCCAGGTTTTTCTGAAAGCCGCCTGCTCATCATTTCTTATAGCACAATAATATTCCATTACAATCATATAGCACAGCTTGTTTAGCCATTCCCCAATTGATGGACATCCCTTCAATTTCCAATTCTTAGCCACCGCAAAAATTGCTGCTACACGTATTTTTGTACGAATAGGTTCTTTCTCCTTTTTTGGATGTCTTTGGGATATAGACCTAGCAGTAGTATAGCTGGATCAAAGGGTATGCACAGTTTTATAGCCTTTTGGGCAGAGTTCCAAATTATTCTCCAGAGTGATTGGATCAGTTCACTACTCCACCAACAATGCATGTGTCCCAGTTTTCCCACATCCCCTCCAACATCCAACATTTTCCTTTTTTGTCATATAAGCCACTCTGATAGGCATAAGGTGGCACTTCAGAGTTGTTTTAATTTGCATTTCTCTGATCAATAGTGATTTGGAGCATTTTTTCATATTACTTTAAATAGTTTTGATTTTTTTGTCTGAAAACTGCCCGTTCATATCCTTTGACCATTTATCAATTGGAGAATGACTTGCATTTTTATAAATTTGACTCAGTTCTCTAAATATTTGAGAAATGAGGCCTTTATCGGAGATACTCGTTGCAAAATCCCCACCCCCACTTTTCTGCTTTCTTTATAATTTTGGTTGCATTGGTTTTGTTTGTGCAAAAACTTTTAAATTTTATATAATCAAAATTATTTTTCACTTTGTAATGCTTTCTATATCTTCTTTTGTCCTACATTCTTCTATTATCCATAAATCTGACAGATAAACTATTCCATGCTCTTAATTTGCTTATGGTATCATCCTGTATGTGTAAATTATATACCCACTTTGACCTTATCTTGGTAAGCAGTGTGAGATGTTTGTCTATAGCTAGTTTCTGCCATACTGTTTTCCAGTTTTCCCAACAATTTTTGTCAAATAATGAGTTTTTGTTCCAAAAGCTTGGATCTTTTGGTTTATCATATACTAGATTATTGTGGTCATTTACTATAATGTAATTTGTACCTAATTTTTTCCACTGATCCACCACTATTTCTTAGCCAGTACCAGATTGTCTTGATATGTACCACTTTATGATACAGTTCGAGATCTGGTATGGCTAGACCACCTTCTTTTGCATTTTTTTCATTGATTCCTTTTATATCCTTGGGAATTTCTCCTTCTATCTCTTGCTGCTGGATTTTGTTGGTAATGATGATTTATGTGGATTTATTTTATATCCTGCAGCTTTGCAAAAATTAAGAATTTCAAGTAGTTGACTTGACAAGTTGTAATGACTTTAGTTGATTCTCTAGGATTTTCTAAGTATAACAACAGATTCTTTTTATGAAAAATTCATTCATTCATTTGCATCTTTCATTTTTCTGTGCTACGAGAGTATAGCTATACTGGGTATTGGGTACCACAGGTGAAGATCTTGTGTCTTCCATTTCTATTGCCATCAGAATATTGCAACCCTGCATGCTTTGGGCCCATCTCCTGGGCAGCCTTTTGTGGTCTGGGAAGTCCCAGCTTTCACTGGTCATTCTTTCTTTATGACCTGCTATCTCTTCTCAGTGCAAACTAGCTCCTTTGTTGTTATTTAGAAAAAGAAAAGTGTTATTGATATCTTTATGTTTTTTATGTCACAATCATCTTCTGATTTCCCCTTTCTCCCAGAAATTTTCCTTTATAATAAAGGAAACCTTATTTAATAAGGGAAACCTTTCCCTTATAATAAGAGAAACCAAGCAAAACCACCCAGTGCAGTAGTCATACCCGCTGACATCTGTCATATATGATTTTGTATTGCTCCCACCCCCAACCTCCAATGGGGGCATTTCCTCATCTGTCCCCAGGACACAAGATGGATTGTCATATTTCATTATTGCAGTCATGGTGTATGTCTGCTTTCTTTACTCTGCTTCAGTTCATATGTCTTTACCTTCTCAGTAATGGTTTCTTACCATATGATACTCTCCTGTCGTATTCAGATTTCACCCTTTGTTCTATCGTTCCCTAAACAATGGGCACTTGTTTTGTTCCCAGTTTTTTGCTCTCAATAGAGTGGTGCATAAGGGCCTTTCTGTGTGACCTCCTTAGGATAGAAGTTCAGGAATGGGATGCTGGGATCAAAGGGCACCAGCAGTTGATGACTTTGGTTTTCTAAAATAGTTGGAGCCATTCTCAGTTCTACTAACCAAGTATCATTAGTAGAGATGATAATGATAAAGATGAGAAGAGCAGGATTGTTAAATGATAATCACTGTGATGGCTCACATTTCTACTGCCCAGGGATTTCTATGCAGGACCTCGCTGGATCTTCCACCACTCCAACTAAAGGAGATAGGTGCTATTATCCCCATTTTGCAGATAAGGACACTGATTCATAAAGATGAAATGACTTCCTGTGGTCACACAGATGGCATGCATCTAAGGAAGGAATTGAAACCACCCCTTCTAAACAGCATGTCCTGTGCACTACCCACTGAGCCCTACTGCCTCTTAATTAGGGCTTCAGACTTCTCACCACCTCCTCAGCAAGGACTATTTCCATTTTTATCACCTTTGCCAGTCTGATGAGCATGAGCTGAAAGCTCAGAAATATTTTAATTTGCATTTATCTTCGTGATTTGGAACCCTTTGATTTCCTATGTGATCTCTATTTCTTCGTTTGAAAGCTCTTTCTCCATATTCGTTGCCTTCTTTGGGGGAATGGCCCCATGTCTTGTGTCACTTCCCTTGGCCTTTGGAGAGCAGACTTTTATGGGATAGGTTTTATGCCATTTTCCCTTTTCTTTCATTCAGACACAAACTTCTTGCTATGACATAATCTCAATAATGTGACCTCCTTTGCCCTTTATTTGGTTAAAAATTCTCCCTCTGGTCACAGTTATGAAAAATATTTCTTTCCTTTTTCCTCCATTTAAAAAAATGAGACTTTTAATATTTTGGTTCTCTATCCAGTTACAGCAGGAAGTGGTACAGTGGACAGAGCACCGGGCCTGGAGTCAGGAACACCAGAGGTCAAATCCAGCCTCGGACGCTTCTTGGCTACGGGAGACCCTGTTCAAGTCGCTTCATCTCTGGCTGCCTCAGTAGGCTGAACTGCAAAATGGAAATAATGTTAGCACCTACCTCCCGTGGTTGTTGTGAGAATCAGATGAGAACATTTGTAAAGCACTTAGCACAGAGCCTGGCACAGTGTACTGGCACATGGCCTGGCACATAGCAGGCACTTAAGAAATGCTTCTCTCTTCTCTTCTTCTAATATATGGGTATAAGATTCTGGTCTAAAGCTAGTTCCTTCCGGGTTGCTTTCAATGTTACCTAGAGATTCTGACCAAATTGGATGTCTTTCCCCTAGTTTCTGTTCTTGGCTTATTAAACACCAGGCTACTTCATTTGATGCTAGGTTTTGCTCAGTTTACCTGTTCCACTGACTTACTTTGATCGTTTTTAACCAGTGCCCATTTATTTGGACGGTAACTGCTCTGCAGTTTAATTTGAGACTGATCCTTCTGTAGAGCTGTCATGTCACCCCACTGAGCAGTTCCAACCATTTTTAAAAGTTTTTTTTCTTTCTGTCACACTGTTTCTGGCGTCACTTCACTAACTTGCACTGGTAGGTTTGATATCCAGAGGGGAGACTACTCATAATCTCAGAGTTCTAGGAGTAATGCTGAAGGGATATGTTTCAAAGACTATTGCTCTTGGGCCCCCACTGGTTTACTTCTCATTCACAATTAGCAAGCTAAACTTAATTAGCTTTTAGAAAAGGCATTTATTAAGATGGTACAGTATGAACAGTTGGTACAAAATTACCCTCCCATTGCCCATCAAATACGTGGCATGCTCTCTTTCAAGCATACATCCATACATTCATGCATAGATAGATACATACACTCATGATGAGAGTGAGTTTTAATTTAGAGCGCCATGGCAGTGAGGCACACATGTAGGCAACAGGTGTGGCAAAGGGGTGGTGCCCAGTTTTGGGCGCCAGAATTTCTCTTTTCCCTTTGTTGAGCCTTCACCGTGGTTCACTTCTGTATGCCAACACCTTGCTGGGCAGACAGCCCAATGGGGCTGTAGGGGCTTATGCCTCCGTTGAGTCTCTAACCACCTCTGCCACAAGAGATGGTGCTCCCTGAAGCTCTTCTTCCTTCAGCTGACTATTATTCTAGTATTTTTATGCCCACTGTTTCTCTGATCCCAGTGCAGATGTTACCATCAGCTGCTACAACTTCACTGGACACATTGGCTGCCATTCACCTCCAGCTCCCAGTGGCACTTCTCTGTTTCCTGAACTCACATGGTCACCTGGGCACTTTTATCCCAGAATGCCATTTCACCTAAAATGAGGAAAGACCAAACACAAACACACAGAGGCAGGATGCGCTCAGAGCCGGCCAAAAGACCGGGCAGCCACCCTCCTCCCTCCCACTTGGCTGTTGGGGCGGCAGCTCAAATCAGCCCTCCCACTTTGAAACTTAGGGAAAGAGAGAGTGAGGGAGGGATGGGTGGCTTTTTCCTTTTGTCTGCCCAGAACGTTATAGCTCAGCATCTCCTGAGTTA
>JAQQSZ010018112.1:0-10647 GCA_028646595.1 Phalanger gymnotis | reverse complement strand
AGTCCAAAAGACCACTGAAGAAAATGGTACCCTAAAAATTAGATTAGAGCAAGTGGAAGCTAGTGACTTTATGAGAAATCAAGATATTATAAAACAGAACCAAAGGAATGAAAAAGTGGAAGACGATGTGAAATATCTCATCGGAAAAACCACTGACCTGGAAAATAGATCCAGGAGAGAGAATTTAAAAATTATTGGACTACCTGAAAGCCATGATCAAAAAAAGAGCCTAGATATCATCTTTCGAGAAATTATCAAGGAGAACTGCCATGATATTCTAGAGCCACAGGGCAAAATAGAAATTGAAAGTATCCACAGATCACCTCCTCAAAAAGATCCCCAAAAGAAAACTCCTAGGAATATTGCCCCAAATTCCAGAGCTCCAAGATCAAGGAGAAAATACTGCAAACAGCCCGAGGAAACAATTTGAGTGTTGCAGAAACATGATCAGAATAACCCAAGATCCAGCAGCTTCTACATTAAGAGATCAACGGCTTGGAATAAAATATTCTGGAGGTCAATGGAGCTAGCATCAATACCAAGAATCACCTACGCATCGAAACTGAGTATCATGCTCCAAGGCAAAATATGGACTTTCAATAAAGTAGAGGACTTTCAAGCTTTCTCAATGCAAAGACCAGAGCTGAATAGAAAATTTGACTTTCAAACATAAGAATCAAGAGAAGCATGAGAAGGTTGTATCTCATTCACAGAAAAATCCACCTTTCAAAGATACATGGAGCAGCAGTGATGAAGAAGGATGAATTTAAATTATTTGATAGAATAAAAGTGACTTTATGCTCTCCATTTATGAGAATGTGGAAATTTAGAGAATTTTCTATTGTCTAGGTATTTTATAAAGTTGTAAGAATAAAGTATCAGCACATGGAAAAAAAAAGAGACAGTGGGACATAAGGAATAGAATTCCGGGCTTGGAGTCATGTAGACTTGGAATCAAATATTGACTGTTATGTTAACTAGAGTGGATAGAGCTCTAGGCCTGGTGTCAGGAAGATCTGAGTTCAAATCTGGCCTCACATATGTACTAGCTGTGTGACCCTGGACAACTCACTTCACCTCTGTTGCCTCAGTTTCCTCATCTGTACAGCGGGGACAATAACAACACCTACACCCTGGGATTGTTGTGAGGATCCAATGAGATAATTAATGTAGAACTCTTTAACAACCTTAATGTGCTGTGTTATACTATGTGCCCTATTTACTGTGTGACCCTAGGCAAGTCATTTAATGTGTACTTGCCTCAGACAACTTTCTAGGACTTAGCTACTAAGTCAGCAAAGGGCTGAGTTAGTGGAGGGAGTTTCCTATGATTTCATCAGTGGACAGAATTTCCAGTGAGAAAACTCTTTCTCTGGGGGCGGCTAGGTGGTGTTGTGAGTAGAGGACAACCCCTCGAGTCAGGAGGACCTGAGTTCAAATCCAGCCTCAGACATGTGACACACTTGCTAACTGTGTGACCTTGGGCAAGTCACTTAATCCCAATTGCCCTGCCTTCTCCCTTCCAAAAAAAAAAGAAAGAGAAAATTCCCTCTGCCAACAAAGCTCAGCAGCTGCTATATAACTTAAAGGCCTAGAGACTTGCCCAAGATCACATAATTGATGTCATAAGTATGACTTGAACCCAGGTGTTCCTGACCTGGAGGCCACCTTTTGACTCCTTGCTGTCCCTCAGTGATATCTATAGTGAATATTACCTAAAAATCTTACCAAATGCCCAACTCTTCTTCCTTTTCTTTGGGTGGCATAGTGACCACCACTCAAGTTTTGGATTCAAGAAGACCTGGGTTCAGATCCTCCCAGTGACACTTAGGAGTTAAAGAACATAACCTCTCTGATCATCAGTGTCTTCATCTTCCCGATATCAGCTGCACAGGATTTTCTTAACTTAAAAAAGGTCAAAGGTATCAAACATGCCCCATGTGGCCCACATCTCTCCCTAGTGCTGCCCAGATCAGATTAAAATGTAACTGGGAAATAATCAACAAAACAAATAAAATATAATAAAACATGGACAATACATTTTAAAACTTAAGTCAATCTAAGGCCCAGAGGGATCCTTATATACAGTTTAGTGGTCTGAGTTTCTGTTTGAGTTTGACACCAATTAAGGTCTTACAGATCAAATGTGATTTAATATGGGTTGTCCCAAAAATCTTGGTGCACTTTCAACCTTTACTACCTTGAAACTCCCGAGACTTCTGGGTTACCCTGTATATACAAAGTCTTTTGTAAACTTTGAAGTACTATGTAAATGTTATTTTAACTACCAGGTGGTGCTGAGAGCTATTCTCTGGGGAGTTCCATGCTTACCCCCAGTGGTTTTTGCTTGATTTAATAGGGTAAAAGATCTGAGTCACTGTTATGTTCCCTATGTTTCCTAGGAAGTCTGAGACCTTCAATTGCTTAGTTATACCTCACTCTATGGGGTGCGCAGCTTTTTGTCTAGGTTTGTGTGGATTTACAAATCTACCCAATAAAAATGAACTCTGAACTCCTACCCAATGGGTAAACCTACCTCCTTTTAAACATGCTATATCTTCAGTGAGCGCTAGTCACATGACCATAACATAACGGTTCCCCAGGGAAGCAAACACACAAGCTAGAATGCTGTATATGGCTTTTTTAGCATTGAATCAATGAAAAAAAATAAATAATGCTAAATAACCAGATAGCATAATGCTGAGTAAAACATATTAACATCTACTGTACAGTTCCAAGTTCTCCTAGATCCCAGAGGTCTCTCCTTCAGACATAGAATCAACCTGAACCCAGCACTTTGATCAAATACACATCCGGATTCTTCACTTGAGCAGACAAAGGAGTGTGATGCCAGGTCCCACAGGGCATTAGGTTCATACTTCCCTTTCCTACATCTATAAATTGGTACTGTCTCTGGATTCCTTCATTCATGCATTTGTTATTTGATTTGCTTTGTGCTGCAGCCTTTTAATTATCATTATCCTTTAGTAAGTCAACCATAGTCTTATTTTGCATTTCTTCACAGACAACTTTCTCCAAGTGTTTATCTGTCATGGAATTGGTATTAGAAAAGTGTGGGCATTTGTAGCGCCTTGTATTATACTACTAATATAGACGATAATTGTCAAAATGCCTTTGTGGTTCTGTATTGCAAAATATAAGAGACTCTCCATATAGAAGTTAGAAGAAGTAAACCATTTATTCAGACTCCAAAGAACCAGATCCCAAAACCAATGAGCCCAATCCATCACAGCAGCAAAGAATTCAATCCACAATTTCACAGCAGAGAACTGCTCCATTCCATAATCTCCCCGCCTCCTGCTGGGGCCTTGCCACCAACAAACTCACAGCACTGCCACGTCATGGGATTTGGTTATCTGGTGTCTAGATAAATGTTTTACTTCTTTTACCTTCTATATGGAGAGTCTCTCATATTTCGTGATACAGAACTAGATAGGCACACTCACAATTATTGTCGATGTTGTGTTTATTGCATTGCTAATACACCTCTTTAATTGGAGGCTCCTTCCTTTCTGGAAGACTTGGGCTTTTCCCTGTTCTCGGACTTCAAAAGATAGCTTAATTTCTGCAGACTAGCTCTCTAAGAGGCGCCTGCCCATGGATAGCTGCTTTGGGACATCCTGAACCTGGGCTGGATTTCTTCCTGTAAGCCAACATACCATGGAGTTCAGGCTTTCCTGGGCTTGGTTCCCCAAGGAATTGTCCTCCACAGAATCAAAGAATGTCTTTGCTCCTATTCCATGTATAAGGAATGACCCTCTGAGTAAAGAGAGAAAGCAGACCCTTAACATTGTGTGTGCAGGGACAGAACAAATCGACTGCTCTCAAACCATCTCCCCGCTCTCAGCCCTAAGAGGCCATTAGAGTTCCTCCTTTGGATTGAGGCCTGGTGTTACCCAATGTTCCCTGTTAGCATCCAATAAGATAACACTTCTGAAGTGCTTTGGAAACCTTATTGTTGTTATTATCTTGTTCTTGTCTTTGTTCAATGGATTTCAGAGAGAAAGCATCCAGGACAGGCTGCCTCTTGTTCTCATTCTAGAATGTTCATTGCTCTGTGGGCCAGGGCTTAGGTGAGAAAATGTGACTGTTTTGGTAACTGACCAAATGTTTGCCTCAAACCCATCTGGCTGTGTGACTCTGGGCAAGTTTCTCCACTTCTTAGCCCCTCAGGCAACTCTCTAAACCAGTAAGTTGCAGAGGAGGTAGCCATCTATCTTGGTAAAGAGATTCCTTATCAGGGAGCACAATGGCATTGAAATCATTAGTCCATTCCTTCTTGTTGGTATTATTACTAATGACAACTATTATTTATTATATCATCATTTGTTATTGTAAATATTGATTATGATTATGTTTATCACCATCATTATTCATTATTATATTTATCACTATTATGTTTATTATTAATATTATTAATTATAACCTCTATCATTACTACTATTATTTTTATTATTTATTATATAAATATGCACTATTATGTTTATCACTCCTACTATATTTGTTGTTCCTATTATTCATTATATCAGCATGTATTATATCTGTTACTACAATTATTCTATTATTATTTATTATATTTATCATTATTATTATGTTTATCATTACCGTTATTATTTATTATAGCCTCTATCATTACTACTATTATTTTTATTATTATTATTTATTATATAAGTAGGTGCTATTATGTTTATCATTCTTACTATATTTGTTATACCTATTATTCATTATATCAGCATATATTATATTTATTACACTTATTCTATTCATTCTATTATTATTTATTATATTTATCACTACTATCATGTTTATTATTACCATTATTATTTATTATGAATTCTATAATTACTATTTTTATTATTATTTATTATATAAATATGCACTATTATGTTTTTCATTCCTATTATATTTGTTATTCCTATTATTATATCAGCATATATTATATTTGTTACTGCAATTATTCTATTCATTCTATTATTATTTATTATATTTATCATTACTATTCTATTATTGTTGCTGTTATTTATTGTATAATTATTTAATATTGTCTTATTTTAGTAATGTAGTAATAAATATAATATATAAATAATATAATATGCGAAATAAATATATGAGCAATATGTAGTATATTAAATAAAATATTAATATATATACATATACACACATATATAAGTATATGCATATGTGTATATGTATATATATATGGAGGGACCTTGGAAAAAGAGGAGATTTCCCAGGAGAGCTATATTTGCATTTATTCCCAGGGCCCTAAGAGTGACCTTGGCCTACTGGCCAATAGTACAGTGAGAAGATGGGGTATAGCGACCAGCCATTCTTGAATCCTGAACACTCTCCCCTAGAGTCTATACTGGCTCTACTGGCTGTATCTGGAGGAGAAATTTTGGTGACGAAAGTTGAAGAACCACGTTCAAAGCTAGTCCTTCAGAATGAGGAAAAGCAGACTCAGTAGATTACATGGCTGGTCACTGAGGTTTCCTTTCAATGCTTAAATTCTATGATTCTGTGAGGAAGGAGGTAGAGAGAATGCTCAAAGGAAAGCATTTCCCATGGGTTGCTAGGAGATGTCACTGCACGTACCTTGGGGAAATGAGGCTTTGAGAGCTCTCCTTTTCACATTAATTAAATACATGCTCTGCTAGAAAATTCAAGGCTTTGTGGTGATGTTTTAAATGTCAGATTTCTGTCATCCAGACGACCCTGGCCCGTAGAGACTGCAAAACCTAAGAAGGAAAATTTGAGAGTACCACCTTTCTTGCCTCTTCAAAGATTAAGGGGCAAAGGTATTTCTAGCTAGATGGGGCAGTGAGAGGTAGGCTGCAGGTCATCCTCATTCTCTCTACACAACAGGAAATATGATGAAGAAAGGAAGAAAAAGTATGAGAACAAGAAAGGAAATACATCCCCACAAAATAATTCTTACTATCAACAGAACAAAACAACAGAAGGTTCTGACCCTCTGTCGTTCAAGGAGACTCCTTTTCAACCAGTGATTGGACTTCATGACCTCTGACCCTTTAAAAAGTCGAGATTCTGGTGATTGTCTGAACCACTGGCATAGTTGGCACTCCTGATCCTGAGAAGAGGGCAACAGAGGTCATGAGGGAATTTGGGTCTCAGTAGTGTCACCTCTGTGGGCACTTCTCCCACTAAGACAAATCTTGGCCCTTGTACGCCTTCGCATACAATATTCTTCAGCAGCTGTGGCCCAATTTGTCCTGCCTTAGTGGGGAGGAGACTTTCCAAGCATAGCTAAGCTGTTCCTCCAATGAGAAGAATAAGGCTGTGGTTTATATTTCAGCTTTGGAGCTTGAAGGGACCTCATAAGTCTTCCAGCCACCTCTGGGCATGAGTGCACCCTCTGGAAAGCAGCAAGTGCACATTTACTGCCGGGACATGGAGATGAGGAGGCTTCACTCCAGGAAGGCACCTTACCTTGCTCATTGGAATCTCCCTCATCTCCATCTTCATCTTCTCCCACTCACCTCAAGGAGCCCTCTAGTGCATGACACTCAAGAGGCAACAAGCATGGCCTAAAGCAGGCCTGCCCAAGGGTATTAGGTCTTCAAATCATTTCTCCTTAAAGGGCCAGTGATCCCTATTACCTCTGTCTGAGAACAGCCTTAGGGCCTGAGGATGATCTGAGCCTTAGGTATATCCTTTACATTTTCCTTGGACTGCCCAAAATCCTTTGGAGGGACACCAGCACAAGAATGTTGTACAGGCCTGGTCTAGAGGCAAAGGCACTGACCTCGGACTCAGGAGACTCATAGGATTTGGGAACTATAGACAGATGTAGAAAGGGTCCCTATATGATGAGTACCAAGGGAAAATCTGAGGAACTGACCCACTGAGCCATCAGAAGAACCAGGAGCACAATAATTAGAGTAATGCCAATGGAAAGAAGAACAAACTATCTAGAAAGAACAAACAAAACTATATCCTGTGAAATTATAGTGACTATACAAGAAGACATATTCCCCACCCCACCCCTACTTTGTAATGGTGGGGGACTTTGGGTGTGGAACATGACATACAATATCAGTTCTTTTGGATATGTTAGTTTTGTCGAACAGCATTTTTTCTAGATAAGGGATGGCTCTCTGTGGGGAGAGAGGGAAAAGGGCATAGTGGGAAATGTGGGTGCTATGAAAAACACAAGATATCAATAATAATTCTTTTTAAAAGAAATTGTTGAATTCACCCTCTTCATTTTGTAGATGAAAAAACTGAGATCCAGCAAGGGGTGGTGATTTTCCTAATGTCTTACACAAAATGAGAGACAAAGCCAAGTTCCTTGACTTCAAATTCGGTTCTTTTCCCACTACTCTATGGTAGGCCTGATTCTCCCCTGACCTTGTTGTATCATGCAATGGATGACACAGGGAATGAATGAAGGAGGCACAGATAAAATCCCAAGAAAGGTCTGAAGTATACTTCCATAGTGTGGTGGGAAGGGCAGTGGAAGAAACAGATCTCATAATATGGGATCTGATGATCAAGTTAGGGGAAGCATAAAAGCTAATAATAACAACTGCTAGCATTTATATCACATTTTAGAGTTGTAAAGAACTCTTAGTATATTACATCATTTAATGACCATAGCAATCCCATGAAATAGACACTATCACTATCTCGTTTTATAGATGAAGAAACTGAGTCTCAGAGAGGTTAGGTGACTTGATAAAAAGAAGACCTTTCAAGAACCTTTCAAGTTCAAAACCTTGCCCCTGTCTGGGCCCTGGTTTGCTCATTTGAAAGATGAAGAAGTTAGAATTGGTGGCCTCTGAGGTCCCTTCCAGCTCTACATCTTTGATCCTGTATGTGACCTTGAGCCAACCCCTTTGTTGCTTTGTGCCTTAGTTTCCTTTTCTGTAAAAAAAATTGTTGGATAAGATGACTTCCAAAGTACATTTCGGTTCTAGATCTAGGCTCTTATATGTGACCTTGAGCAAGTCCCTTTCTCTCCCTGGGCCTCAGTTTCCCTATCTGAAAAATAAAGAAGGTTATTAGCCTCTAGATTTATGAAGCAATATTAATCTCACGAGTCTGATGCAATCCATAAATAAGAGAATGTCAGAGGGTAACAGACCCTGTCTAGGATCCTTTGGGAAGGGGTGGCCTTGCCCATTTGACACTTTTCCAAGATGGGAAGTGGGGAGGAGGGAAGAAGCAGTGTACCTGGGTGCTCTGAAAAAGGCAGCCTGGAGTTGGGTCTTGCCTGTAGCAAGCAGATCGCACCGAAGGGCAAGCCTTGGATGGTCTCGGGCTTTAGGAAGTAACCAGTGGTGTTAGATCATGACCTCACTCTTGCACAGGTTTGATGTCAGGCCAAGCAGGATGGAAGAGGCTGGCTGGCTCCAGATGTGGCTACTGTGGAACACAGTTGGTGTTCAATCAATATTTGTAGATGGTGATGGTGACAAAGATAAGTCATACAAATGAACAATGGTATGACAGGCCAGAGCTTAAGAGAAAGGGGAGTGAAAATGGCAATCTGGAGAAAGCTCAGATTTCTTCAGGCTCTTGCTTTGCCTCAGCCCCTTAAGCTTGTCCCTTTCGGCTCTACCATCTGAGATTCCAGCTCTGACAGGTTGAATTTAGTATACTAAATTCTCTCCTAGCCCTGACATTCTGTTTTCTAAGGTTCCTTCCAGCTCTGACATTTTTTATTCTATATTCTGAGCTTCCTTTCAGTTCTAACATGTTTGAAGGTCCCTTCTGAGAGCTCTGACATCCCTGTTCTAAGGCTCCTCCCAGCTCTGACATTCTCTGTTCTAAGACCCTTCCGACCTCTGACATTCTCTTCTCTAAGGTCTTGTCTACCTATGGCATTCTCTAATGGCCTTTTTTCTCTACTATTCTCTGTTCTAAGATCCTTCCCAGCTCTGACATTCCCTGTTCTAAGACCCCTCCTAGCTCTGATATTTCCCTATTGTAACAACCCTCCCTTGTTCCCCATCTTAAGTTTCCATTGTAACATTTTATGTTATGAAGATCTCCCTCAGCTCTGACATCCTATGTTCTACATTCTAAAGTCTCTTCTAGCTCTAAAATTTTGTGTTCTAAGGACCATCCCCTTTAAGCCATTCGATGTGTTGTATTCTAACATCTATTCAAATTCTAAGAGTCTAAGCCTAATGCTGTGTTGACCCCCCACATATGCCTAACCCTGTGTTCAGCTACAAACTTGGGGAGACAAGCTAGTTACTCATGGTCTAGTCAGTAGGAGAAGAATAACTAATAAAAATGATAGCTGGCTATATATTGCATTTTAAGATTTATGAAGTATTTTATGGAAATTACCTCGTTTGATCCTCACAAAAATCTTGGGAAGTTAATTTTGTTATTATTCCAATTTTACAGATGAGGAAACTGAGGCAGACAGAAGGGAAGTGACTTGCCTAGGGTCACACAGCTAGTAAGCATCTAAAGTTGGATCTGAACGCTGCTATTCCTGAGGCAACTAGGTGGCGTGGATAGAGTGCTGGGCCTAGAGTCAGGAAGACGAGAGTTCCCGCCCCATCCCAGGCACTTAGTATCCATGTGACCCTGGGCAAGTCACTTCCTCTCTATCTGCCTCAGTTTCCTCATCTGTAAAATGGGAATAATAATTGTGCCTATCTCCCAGGGTTGTTGAGAGGATCAAATGTGATAATAATTGTAAAGTTCTTGACACCCTGCCTGGCACATAATAGGTATTATATAAATGATAGCTATTATTATCCTTGTTATTATTATTATTATCATTGTTATTATTTACTAGCTGTGTGACCTTGGGCAAATCACTAAAAACCTCGGTTTGCCTCAGTTTCCCCATTTGCATAATAGGGATAATATCAGCACCTACTTCCCAGGGCTCAAATGAGATAATATTTGCAAAGTGCTTAGCACAAGGCTTGGCATACAGTAAGTGCTTAATAAATGCTTGTTTCTTTGCTTCTTGACTTGCCAGTGTTGAAGGTCTAATCAATTTATGATTTAAGAGTGAGTGATACCCTTCAATGAATAAAGAGAAATTAGGAATTGAAGGCACAGGTTGGTGTTACTTTCTGGGCCTATAGATTGATAGCTATAGGAGGTCAGAGGAAGTTCTAGTGGAGGCGTCTTGAAGGTGCAATAGAAGGAATGTTGGTTGTTGGAGTCCAAAGCCCTTACTTATTGACTATACATTACAACATATGAGGCAGAGATGTGGTGTAGAAGAAGTCCTGGATTTGGAGTCCGAGGATCTGTCATTGAAATCTGGCTTGGTTGGCTGGGGCGGAGCCAAGATGGCCGCATGAAAACAGCATCTTGTCAGAGCTCTCTCACAAGTTCTGTTGGATTCCTATAAAAAAGTGAATCTGAGCAGATTTGAGAGAGTTAGAAATTGCAAGCAGTCTGAGTGGGGCAAATTTCCCAGCCGGGAGAATCTGAAAGGCTGAAGGAACGACTCTGTAGGCTAGGAGAGCACTCAGAGTGCAGAGCTGCCCCAGACGGGACCAAAGCAGAAGCGGCTGGCCGGAAAACCCACGTGGGAGACAGTCTGGGAGAAAGCCGGGAGCCTGAAACCAGTGCAGATCCCCAGGCCTCCCAACACAGGACGGCACTCTGTGGAAGCAACGAGAG
>JAQQSZ010018111.1:0-10647 GCA_028646595.1 Phalanger gymnotis | reverse complement strand
CCCCTGAACCAAGTGAATGATATTTGCGTGCTGAATTAAAGTAAGCTTGCCAACTTCTTAACCTTGCTCTCCTTATTAAGGCAGATTAAAAGAACCTGGGCTTTCTGGCTGTCTGGCAGCTTTCTGGGTGCTGGCTGTGGGAGGATCTGGACCCCCCACAGAAGCTGCTAGCCAGATTGTGAAAACAGACCCCTTTCAAATCTACCATTCTACGAATGCCTCAAACTCATGTTGTAGAGGCATTGTTGGACTGTTAGTTAAACACTTTTTTGCTATTATAGCAGATACTTTGCATGAAGTAAAAATAAACATGTCACCAAATCATTCAGTACTCACTTGGAGAGTACCATGTTCTCCAATGGGGAATTAGTAGGAAGTCCCTTCTTCGGAAGTATGGCACAATGGTGGTACAATGAATAGAGCATTGGGTCTGGAGTCAGGAAAGACAAGTTCAAATCCAGCTTCAGACACTTACTAGGTAGCCTTCAGCAAGTCACTTAACCCTCTTTGCCTCAGTTTCCTCATCTGTAAAATGAGCTGGAGAAGGAATAGAAAACCACTACAATATGTTTGCCAAGAAATTCTCAAATGAGACCACAAAGACTTGGAGGACAGGACCGATATGACTGAACAACAGCAATAACAATTCTTTCTAATATCTTTGGGGCTACAATCTGTCCCCACAACATAGAAATCAATATGAATGACCACTCAGTTCACTCTCTGCTTAGGTCTTCTCTTACAGTAGATAATTAGTATAGTGCAACTAGCTGCTTAGAGTGCAAGAATGCAAAGTCTACTTCAATATATTGAATTTTATGGTTTAGCTTTGTGTAGTGTTACTTATGAGATGAAGGTTAGTAGTCAGGAGATTTGGGTTGTAGTCCTAGATTTATCTTCATTTGTTATCTGTAAAATAGAATGAGTATTGTACCAGATAAGATTAATGTGATAATGTGGAAAGAGCTCTGGTTCTGGAGTCAGAGGACCTGATTTCATAATCCTGTTTTGATGATTATTGCTTTTCTGACCATAGCCTCTGATGCTCTTTGAAGCTCCTAACCTTTTTGCGTCACAAACCTCTTTAGTAAGTAGCCTTTTGAAATGTATAGACCCCTTCTCTGAAGAAATGTTTTTGAATGTGCTTTTTTTGTAAATAACTAGGATTAACAGGGAATCCACTTATGTTCAAATAATAATTGATTTTTTTTATTCAGGTTCATGGACTCCCTGGAATCTATCCATGGACTCAGTCAGGTCTATGGGCTCCAAGTTAAGAACCTTTGCTCTAGGTCTATGACTCTGTGATCCTTGTTAGCTCTCTGATTCCATGATTTGAACTTAATCCTTGGTACTGCTTAGTTACTGAATTTGGCCTGACATGATTTTCATTCCAGCCTATTTTATGCCGGGATGAACAGTAACTCTTCTCCCTGTCCTTTGAAGATAACTTGTTCCTTTTTTTTTTCCTCCCTATGCTCCGTGTACTCTTTGGTTGCAGGTCTAAACTGTGTATTTTTTGTGCCAGTTTTTGAGGGTTGGTAATCCTGAAAGCACTGAGGCTACAATGAAAATCCCCTGTCGAGTCACAGAATAATTGTATTATCTTGGATTGTGGTGTTAGAAGCCCCAGCCACAGGACATGTTTTAGATGACAGACCCTGGCATCTATTTAGAGGATATCTGGCAGGGAACATGCCTGTCTTGGTCCAGCAAAAGTAGCAGGCATAAGGGTAATTTGTGCTGGAGAGAACTAAGGAAACAGAAAAAGTAACATTTTTCTTTCTGAGAAAACAGCTGAGTGAAGGGAAGACTTTCCCTAAAGTTGATAAAACATGATTTTTTTTTCTACCCATTGTGCAAAATACAGGAATAAAAAAAAAAAAGCTATTGCAAAACATAATCTACTCTAGTTAGGAATTCTCAAATGTAGCATATTTCACCAGGAATTCTACTAATGATTACAATGATAAGATTAGACTAGGAATAGTATTTATACATACAAGACATCTCTAGGTACCTTGGTCTCAGGATGCTCTGTACTTTTTTTTCCCTCCTACCGTATCCTGTGGGCATGACTAGACAAGCAGCCCAGCTGAATGGGCTTAACATTTCATTAAAGGTTTTATAGCACCTGTTTACACCCCATCATTAGCAGTTGTTCCCTTTGATCTGTGTAAGTGAAGAGAACAAACCCAGTTTGAGCATGAGATGAATTTTGCTTCCAGCTTTAACTGTCCCCTCCCCAAACCCCCCCACCCCCAACAACAGCAAAGATGTTTTCAAAAGTTTGTCTCATACAAAGTAGCATTTCTTATAGCCATAGTTATGCTTCTCTAGTTCCAGCCTTGGGAAGTAACATTTCTAGCTCAGTGATTTTCTTTAGTTTTTCTGGCATTCTCGGTCACTTCCCATCCTCTCTTGGATGTTGGTAATGTGCTAGCTGTGCTCTTTCACTAAACTGAGAAAGGATCCCAACATAGGGAGAGCATCCAAAAGGTCATGGTAGCACTCAGGTGAAAGGTTCCATATTCATTTATGGAGCTCACCACGAGTGGACTTCTACTATACACTGAGCCAGTGCAGCATAGTGGTCAGAGCACCGGACCTGGAGTCAGGATAGATCTGAGTTTGAATTCTATCTCAGATAGGAAGCAGCTATGTAACCCTAAATCTGTAGACTTTAACCCTTTTTTTAGTTTCGTGGATCCACTTGGCAGTCTGGTGAAGTCTTTCCTAGACTCATCTGTTTAAATGAATAAAATAAAACATATAGGATTCCTAGGGAAACCAAAGTTCAGTGAAAATAACAATGCAGATTTTTCCCCATATAAATTTTCTTTTTGCTGGTCATGGACCACCTGAAAAAAAAAATACACCCATACATACATATATAAATACATACATATTTGTATGCAAACATCTATATTGGTACATACATATATGCAAATATGCATATAGGTACAAATATATGCATACATGTGAATATGTGTGTACACATATACACACACACATATGTGTATCTTGATTCCAAGTTGGGAATGCTTTCCCTAAGCAAACTCTTAACTTGGTTCACCTTCTATTTCATCATTTATAGAACGAGGATAATAACAGCATCTAATTCACAGAGTTGCTATAAAGATCAAATGAGATTTTATGTGTGTGTGTATTATTTTTTTTGGCAAACCTTTAAATGCTACATAAAATGTTTGTTGTTATTGTCCTATTGTTGTTTTTACCTTGGAGTCAGCAAAATCTGGGTTAAAATCCAAACTCTGACACATGTTGGTGTGTGATGATAGAAAAGTCACTGAACCTTTCGGACCTTCCCAGCAATGCTCTACAGGGGTTCTTCATCTGTGGCCTATGGATCTCCCAAGGGTTCCATGGGTAGATTTGGGGGGGGGGTCTTTAAACTTGGAAGGGAAACAATCATATCTTGATTCAATACAGTTTCCTTTGTAATCCTATGTGTTTTATTTTATATATTTAAAAGCTTTATACTGATAAGGGGTTGATAGGCATCACCAGACTGCCACAGGAGGCCACCACACATATGTAGATACAGATACAGACACAGACACAGACACAGACACACACACACACACACACGCACACACACACACACACACACACACACACACACATACACAATTGCAATGTTAAGAACCTCTGCCTAAAGAAAACGTTACACAGGAGTTGTCATCTATATCAATAGAAGTGCTTTCCACATTAGAATTCCCTCACCTTGATGAAGTCATACATTGGAGCTGGAAGGAATGTTATAAGTCATTTGAGGTCCAGATCCATCCTCCCGCCCTTTCCTCTATTCCACATAAAACTATGCTTAACATTTTTATAGCAATGAACAAAGTTTGCAATAATATCACCACAACTGTGAAGCACAACATTAACGTAAGTTAAATTAATTACTATTGTCTGACATTCGACTTGATTTGGGAGCATGGAGAATACAGAGTGAGAGGAAGACATCATTTTTCCTAGAAACAGAGCAAGGCCTCTTTGATGTTTTCTCCCTATTAGTTGAGAATCCTAAGAATTCTTCCCCAGTAGAATGACTGAGAACTTGTTTTGATGGGGCAATGTAGTATTTGGAGTGGGGTGTTTAAACTCAACCTGCTGTTGTGGTTATTCATCCTTCATCCTTCCTTCTCAGAGGACCAATGGCACCACAAGCATGATGTCTTGACTTACATGTAAATTGGATTTGAGTGAGGTAGAGCTGCACAAAATCATCAGCCCCACTTTCTCCTCCAGAGTCATCAGAGTCCAGTGGTAAGATGAAGCTAATCACATTTGGACTGGAGAACCAAGGATTGAAATGGAGGTCACTAGGCAGTCATTTGATGCTTTGTTAACAAAGTAACTTCCCACTCAGCAAAGTCGATCATTAAGATTTTCATGGATTTTGACTGTGGAATAATATTAAGACTTCAGAGTTATCCAAACTGGAACTGGTATGGTACCCTGCTGCTTTTGCCAGCCTCTGGTGGGGTATGCTCACTTGCCCCCCACATCTCAATAGTACACTTCCTCTGCAACTACCCAACTCATCTGTTCACTTGCCCACCCTCCTCAATGTCATGTGGTCATCATGTCCATCTTCTAGGGCCAGACTTCTATCGGGTCAGATGGCCTCCAATATTGCACCTGGTCTAGGAATCTATACAATGTAGAATACATAGTAATGGGGCATAGTAGGGAAGAAAAAAGGAGGCCCTCTAAGTGGGTAATAGAGACCACTCCCCTTCCTTGACAAACTCAACCCTAGCCCTCTATTTCAAAACACTCTTTGTCCTAGCTCTCTTTCTTTCATATTCCTTCAATCTTCTACTATTTACTGAAATGTAGAATTATTCTGAAGATACCACATGTCAGAGTTGAATTGTAGACACCGTGAAAATTGTTTTCCTGGTTTTGCTCACTTCACTTATTGTCTGTTCATATAAGTCTTCCCAGATTTCTCTGTATTCATCATGTTGGTTATTTCTTATAGCACAAAATTCACAGAAGAAAACAAAAAGAAGTAAAAAAAAATGCACACAGATAAATTGAGCTACTTTTGTACCTAATTTATTAATCATGTAGAATATAGTGTATTTATATATCTTAAACCTGTATATAACAGAATTCATGATTTCATATAATCCTTTTTCCTAGTTCTTGGTATATTGAAATGTTTATGTGTGTTGATGATCACTAAATTTACAACATTTTAAAAAAGATACCACATCTCTTTGTGCCCACCATCTCTAAGGATGGCTACTCCTCTCACATTCACTACCCCTTCTTCCTCCCCAGCTTGATCATTGGGAAACTACTTCTTTTCCTTTTAAATTCACTCCAACCTATTCACTGTCATTTTGGGGCCTCCAGTTTCTTCTTCCTTTTTCTCGGTAAGTTCAGTACCTGGTTTATAATCTTTTCTACTCTAACAGGAGTTGTTATAAATTATACTTTAACCATTTCTTCCACCCCCATTTGAATTTGTCTGTTGGTGTTGGAATTCCTAGTCATGGTTCTGGAGGTTATTACCAAAAGCAACAAACATAAAAATAATAGAAAATATAAGTTAATATCCATGTCACCCTATTCTTTGTCTACATTTTGGCACTTGGGGCAACATTTTAGGAAAGATTATTTCTTCTTCCTGGTTTTAGTTATATAGACTTATGATAACAGTTAAAATTAAACTGGGATGTATAAATTTTTGGCATTTCTGTACTTTTAGAGCAGGGTGTAAGTACTGTGGGAAAGAAACAGCATGGATAAGACTTCGGTCCCAGCCTAATGCATCTTCTTTCCTCATTTTACCCCTGATTTTGCAACATGACAAGGATGTCCCATGGTGCTTATCACCAAATTCTGATTGGAGCTGAGTAAAGCTGATTTAAAAAAAGTAGTAGATTCAATGTTTATTCCCATTCCAGCTTATATACTTTTTCCAAATAATTGACCAGTTATTTAGGTAAAAATAGCTTCTGTATTGTAGAAAAGGACCCTCATTATGGGGTTCCCTTTCTTCACTCTCTTTTGGGGGCCCCAGGTTGTTTGAAACCATATTCTTTGATGTTCACTCTTGTGTTGTATCCCTGGAAACTTGGACTCTGGGTTTTGGCTTTGAAGCTGTTTGTAAGCCTTGGATGATTGGCTAAACTGGTGAAAGTGTCAAAAAAAAAATCGGTTGTCACTAGCCTTGCAGAAAGAGTAGTAAAGGTCTCTTTGAAGGCTTTTTAAAAATCTTAACTGAGAAGACTAATTAAAAAGTAGAAAAAGTTGTTTATAGTGACTTCCTACCTCTCTTTGTATTTCTTTCCCAACCACCTCTTAGATGGGCAGTCAATCTCTTCCTAATGTGATAGTCGCACCCATCCCTTCCAGCAGTATACCATAAAAACTTTACTTTCATTGGAGTATGTCATTTTCCAGGATTATTCTATCATTTTCTTCCCCTTTGTAATATCAAAACTTCTATTAATTCAATGCAGTATGTAATTTCTCTTTTGCTCTCTCTCTCTCTCTCTCTCTCTCTCTCTCTCTCTCTCTCTCTCTCTCTCTGTAGGGGTAGTGAAGAAAGGCATTTCCCAATCAATCCGATCGGCTTATCTCTCTTGTAGAATATGAATACGTCCACTGATCCTTCATAAGAGGAAAGTAACAATCACTCATTAGATTTCGGAGACTAATGCCCCCCTCAAGATGAATTGACTGGGTTAGCAATGCCAAGGAGTATCCTAGGGAATGGATTTCAGTTACTGCATTTGGCTACAAGATAATTTTGATGCCTAGGATTCTTGAGGGTATGGACTTATTGGAAGAACCATTTCTCTATGCTGGCATATAAAAGTCAACTGAAAGACTGATTTAATCTTTTTTTTCCCCCTATTTAAAGGATAGACCATAGTTCAGCAATAGGGATTCATGGATAGGGTTGGTAGGGGAAGCTAAAGCATGTCTATAGGATATACACAGAAGCACATCGCAGTTACATGTACTCACTCACCATGTTCTCATCTCATAGTCAATTTCTCTAGCTTCTCACCATGGTCAAAAGTCAAGGCACTTGATTAAAAAAGTGCACCAAAAGAGAAAACAGTAAAAAAGTCCCTCCTTAATTATTGATAGACTTCCCTGTTCTTGTTCAGACTTTTCAGTCATGCCCAATTCTTAGTGAGCCCCCCCAACCCTGGGTTGTTTTTTTTTTTTTTGGCAAAGATACTGGAGTGGTTTGTCATTTCCTTCTCTAACTCATTTTACAGATGAAGAAACTGGGGTAAACAAGGTTATGTGACTTACCCAGGGTCACAAAGGTACTAAGTGCCTGAGGCCAGATTTGAACTAAGGAAGATGAGTCTTCCTGAGTCCAGGCCCAGCACTCTATCCATTTTGCCACCTAACTGCCCCTATTTCCCTTCCAAGGGGAATATAAACCATAGAGTGGGACAATTAATATGGGAAGAATTGTTAAGATGCTGTAGGAGAGAAGGATTTCTCCGGAATGTCAGGTTGCTATTCTGATGGCAAACTAAAACTCATTTCCTTTCCAAGAGATCCTTAAGAATAACTATAAATCCTCTATATGTCTTCTATATCTATTTATAAAGTTCCTTTAATACTTCTCACTTTCTGAAGTTTTCTGTATGGTGAAGCAAAGCATTTGTCAGTCATTCAATCAATAGGTATTTATTAAGTATCTACTGTGTGCCAGGCACTGTGCCAAGTGCCAGGAATTCAAAGGAAGGCCTTGAGTGGCTCACAATCTAAGAGGAGAGACAACATGCAAACAAATATGTACAAAGAAGCTATAGACAAGTCAAATGGAAAATGAGCAATAGAGGGAAGGCACTAGAATTAAGAGAGATTGAGAAAAATTTCATGTAGAAGTTGATATTTTAATTGGAACATGAAGAAAGCCAAGGAAGCCAGGAGCTAGAGAGGAAAGATTCTAGGCATGGGGTAGAGTCAGAGAAAATGCCTAGAGCCAAGAGATAGACTGTCTTGTTTAGGGAAAAGCAAGGAGTCCAGTCTATGGAGGATGAACAGGAGTGGGGAGAGATTTGTGGCAGGCAGGTCAATCAGCATGGAACTTGTTACATTAAATGTTTTGTATGGCACCTGGAGAACAACAAACAAACTTTTTTTAGATATTCCCTGGAGAAAACGCTGCCTTGTTACATAAGAATCAAAGAGAAAAATGACTTTTGGAATAATTATAGAGATTGAACCCAGTCTATGTGAGTTTAGAGTTTGGGGCAGTAGAGGCCAGAGATTATATCAATTAGGCAACAAGAGGAAAGCAATCTAATCGAATGACATACTGTAAGATGTGAATAGCTATCACTTAGCACGTGCAGGATTATTTATATGTTACTTGAAATAGATCTCTAATTGGCGAAGCTTTAGGCAGTTTAACAAAATGAAGTAAAGAATTCCAGGCAACATGGAGAAAATACTCTTGGCCATTAAGGACATTCCTTGGAACCTTGACAGACTAATATGGTAAAATCAATTTTATGAGTGAGTGATTGAGGCACACTTATTTTTAGGCCTTAACATTTTTGGACAGCTCTAATATCATGGACAGGATATCATATGTTGAATCAAAAGCCGATCCTCTCTAACCTTTAAATGTTGATACCTGCAAAAATGAATGATGATGTTGGGACATCATATAGAGAATTTTACTGTAAACTGAATGGCTTCCTTTTTTCAAAGAGCATTTCAAAGAAGTAATGTATATTTTTCAGAGCGATAATAATAAAGACGAAGTAAATTCATTTACTCACAAAAACTTTTTTGAAATAACTGGGTGCCCTAAGTAAGTCGATGGAAGATTCTCAAATTCATGCTGTAATCCAGGAAAGGAAAATGTGAAATTATAAAAATATTAGTTATGCATAATATACTTCTGAAATATTTCTCAATTTAAAAAATGCCCAGTTACAAATGAAACAGATGTAACACTTATTTATCATCTAAATAATCTGCAGAAACAATCTTCATTTTCTTTGAAATAGTTTTAAATGTGAATTGATAAGGAACGCATTTGTCATAGACAAATAATTATTTTTATTCCCTAAGACAAGAACAGTTAATAGATGTCTTGTAAAATGGTATGTTGAAAGATGAGTTTCAAATGTGAACATCTTATGATGTTGTGACTATGGGTAAATGAAAAGTTCTCTGGTTTATCAAACAAAGCAATACAAATTGTAACCACCATTCATAACCTCTTATTTGTGTGATTTGGGGTTTTCTGCTCTACTTATTATAAAGACAACATTTCAATCTCAATTAATAGTTCAAAAAGAATTACAAGAAGCAAGATCATCAAGAACACGGTTTTAAAAAATTTGGGGCTGAAAAACAAGCCTGTCCATCACATTAATATAATTATCATGGTTATTAATTTTAATATAAATGTGGACATTATATAGCATCTACTTAATATATATCTTGGATGTTATTTTTATGTTAAAATTTGTATGCTGTTATAATTATAAGTTCTTTATTTGAATAAGATGTGAGCAAAGAAAGTTGTGTAAGGCATTCTATTAAAAAACGTGGTAGATGACTTTTTTTTTTTTAAATGAAGGGTCACTAGGATTTTCCGACATAAAATTTAGGAGAAACTGCCTTAGAAGAACTTGAGGTATTGGAGCCAACTAGCCATTAAAGATGGGATTACATGGAGAGGGGTTGGCTATGAGGGAATGGGAGTAAAACTAATTAGCCCTGAACAATACAAGATAAAAGAATTCTGTCTGTAGAACTTCTTTGAAGCAAATTATTCTTCCTGACTGTGCTTTGCCCATCAACCATTGAAGACAGAGGCTTTTTTCCCCCTTTGTTTGTATCTTCAGTGCTTAGCACAGGGCCTGGTACATGGTAAGTGCTTAATAAATGCTTACTGACTGTTGACTATTTCTACAAAAGCTTTTTCAGCTAGTCTAGTAAGTTATTGGATTTGGGACTCTAGACCCTTTTCCTGATCTCCCCCTTTCACATTGTATGCTTCAGAAGACTGAGATAATTCTTGCCCATCTAACTACCCTGTCTTCACACCTTACTCTTTTAACTGACTACATTGCACTCAGCCCTGGAGGAGGCTTATGTTTGCCAGAGAGAAAATCACCTGAGAGCTCAAATTCCCAGATACTGGCAGAAGAAGGTTTGAGATTTACAATGAGCAAATAACAGTGCCCTGGTCAACTGTTCTCTTGAAGGACGTCCACCAGGGGGTGAATCAATCAGTAGTCTTGATTGATTCCAGGAGCAGGGAAGTGGTCCTTTCCTTTGGTGTCTAAGGAGCCCCTCTCTACCCCATAGATATACCCCTCGCTTGCATTTAAATGGATACTTCTTCCAATACTGAAGCAAAGAACAAATGGAGCTGAAATATCTCAGGAAGCAAGATCCCATTCAGGTCAGGGCAGTGGTTTAACAACTGGCTCTCTGGAGGAAAAAAATGTAGATATGGTACACTCTTAAGTTTAATATAAATCATTAAATATTTCTTCCTTCATTTTCTTAAGTCTATAAAATAAAAAACCCTGGTATATATATATATATATATATATATATATATATATATATATATATATATATATATATATATATATATAT
>JAQQSZ010018110.1:0-10647 GCA_028646595.1 Phalanger gymnotis | reverse complement strand
AAAAAAAAAAAGAGTATAAGAACGTCTAAGTAATAAGCTGAAAGGGCTTCCTCGGTCAAATGTGCTTTTTCTTAAGGCTTCATTTTCAGTTGGGTTTCTAACTATGATCCCTTTTCTGTCTCTCTCTACTGGATTCCCAATTCGAGATCTCCCCAGATATTGCTGCTTCCCCTGCAAGAAAATTACTTGGCATTTACTTTTAGAAACTGTGTGAGTTGTGAATTTGTTTCCCTCCAAAAGAGAATGTAAGCTCCTCGAGAGCAAAGACTGTTTCTTTTTTGTTTGTTTTTGGACTCTCACCCACCTGTGACAGTGTTAGGTGTTTGCTGGAACGAGCTGAAGCGAGATGGAAGGTTTCGCTCTCCAGCTATGGCTCTCGGCCTCTTCACCAAGACTATGCCAAGGCACCTAGCTGACCTCATTACAAAGTAGGAGAAAGAACAAAATTATGCTTTGCTTCAATCACACAGAAGGGGATGGGGGAAGAGGGAAATCCGTCAGAAATAAAAGACTCAAACAACATTTTGATTCCCACAGGAAACCCACGCTTGAGAAAGCCAGCCACATTTTACATGTAAATTCCATCGCCCCATAATGGCCTCAGAAAAATGGTCCTGTTTCTGAGGGGGGGGCACAGAGAGCCCAAGAGGAAGAATCAGGAAGGAACAACTGCCCTCTATTGAGAAGGAGTGCTAAGTAGGATGACTCTGGAATCAGGTTTGGGACCACACAGACCCATCATTGTTTCTCTTTGTTTTCCCCATTTTCCTTTCTTTCCCCCTCCTCCTCTGTCTTTGGGCGTCTCTCATCCCTCCCCCCAACCTCCCCAACACACATACACACCCCACCACTGTCATCTCCGGAGAGTTGTTCTTAGACGGTGATGTATTTGTCCAATTATCTGCAGACCTGCAGCCTCTTCATCAAATTAGCTGATCTCTATTTATAGCTGACAATTCTGTATGGGTGATCTAATGAGAAACCCACCAAGTGAGAAAACCAAGTCAAATCTCACTTTGCTGTTTTCCAGTGGCAAGTTGTAGCCACTGAGGAATCAGATCGACATCACCGAAGAGATGTTTCTATAGCTTCACATATCCATGTGCATAGATATATACGTATACATGTACATATACAAATATATACACATATGCACATACACATACACATATATACACATACACACATATGCATATACATATACACATACATGTGTGGTTTAAATGAGAGGAGACAGACCAGATATTATCCAGAGGAAGAAAAGTTTCTAGGACATCATCATATTTGCTTTCCTCCCCACCCTAAGGTGATGTTTTAAACATTTGTACTTCTAAGAGATGAAGAGACAGAATAAATCTAATTAGACTTTGAATAATGATTCCATCAGGGAGGGAATTCATCTGTACCTGATAATTCTAGTCATATAAAATGTGTTGGTATATTTCTAGGCAATTAATATGCAAAACTGACAAAGAAACTCATGCATAATACTCAAGTGTGGCTCCTTTGTTGCTATTAATAAAACCCTATCTTCATTATCTTTACAAAACATTTCATTTCATTTATTATCCTCAATTTACCCACTGTTCTAATAGCCTCCACGCACATTTAGAAGTATAATAAGGAATAAATGTGAACTCGTCCTATTCACTCAGTCTAATAAACCAGTAGATGGGAATGAAAGGCCGAGACCCTGATTCCATCAGGATCCCCTCTCCTGAGAGAAAGGGAGCTAGAGGGGCCCTCTCCCATTCTCAGCCCTGGGCCCTTGCACTGAGCTGCTCTAGCCCAGCCAACTAAGCCTTCCCTCAGTCCCACCATGGCCACACATAGCAGCAAAGATGGCAGGTGGGGTCAGGGCTCAGAAAGATGGGTCAGAAACAGCAAAAGCACCCCTGAGAGCAGAGTTAGCAAAACCTGATGCCCAGCAGAGGCTGGTCACTCACTGCCTTCCCTTAGAGCCAAAGGGGGTAAAAGGGCTACAGGGAAATCCTTCTTCTGACTTAGACAGAGATGTTAGTGTCATCCCATAGATCCCTGACTGGTCCTCGGGTCAAGGACCAACGTCTCTTCTCTTCTTTGTCTTGCCATTCTAGTGATCAGGCAAAATCAAAGTCCTTGATTTGGGATCCAAATGCTGTAGTTTGTGTCATCAAATACACATCAGAAAACACTACTTTTAGTTCTTTTAACCATCCTTTAACTATCCATCTACTGGGGAATGGAGATGGGGGGGGGGGCCGGAATGGGAAGGAGGTGGAGTTTATCTATCAGCCCTCATCTATACAAAGATTTTTTTCTCATTCCACCACTTCCCTACTTATCCTCAATGCACTGATGTTGTCTGTGCTGAAGCAGTTTCAAGCATTCAAAGTTACATCTTTTATCTTTTGTAATTCCCTCTATCTCATTTTGTTAAGGATAAGGATTTCTTACAGTAGCTGTAAGAAGTATATGATGTTTCTCTTCTGATTTTTTTTATAGTATTGCCTTTAATATTAAAATCGCATATCCATTTGGAATGCACTGTGGAATGTGGTGTGAGGTGTTGGGCTAAGCCTATTTTCTGCCAGGCTGCTTTCCAATTTTCCAGCAGTTTTTCTTTAGGTAATTCGTTTTTTGCTTTCTCAAACACTGGGTTATTGAGTTCTGTTGTTTCTAGATCTCACATATTCCACTGATCTACGTCTCTGTTCCTTAACAATGCTAGATGGTTGTGATGACTGCTGTTTCATAACACAGTCTGAGGTCTGGAAGGCTATTCTCCCTTCACCCTCACTTCTTTTCAGCATTTCCCTTGACATTCTTGGTCTTTTGGTTTTCAAAATGAATCCTGTTACTATTCTATCAAGTTCAGTTAAGTGTCACCTCAGTAATTTGAATGGCACAGTATCAAAAATGTAAATAAATTTTGTAGTACTATGATTTTTATGATATTGGCATGGCCTAGCCATGAGCACTGAATATTCCTGCAGGTATTTAAGTTCTTTATTTCCTTAAGGAGCACTATGTAATTGAATCTATGCACACTACTCTATTTTTTAAACAGTTCCAAATTGTTTTGATGATTACTGCTTTGTAGCAGAGTCTGAGATCTGGTGCTGCTAGGCCCCTTTCCTGCCTATCTTATTCAATATTTTCCTAGAGATTCCTGGTCCAGCCACCCTGAAAAGCAATTTGGAACTTTAATCCTCACTATTAGGGGAAGGGAGGGAGAGAACAAGCATTTATTAAGCACCTACTGTGTGCCAAGCACTGTGCTAAGCACTTTACACATACTATCTCACTTGAACCTCACCACAACCCTGTGAAGCAGGTGCTTTTACTGTCTCCTTTCACCCGTTAGGAAATTAGTGTCTAAGGCTGGATTTTAACTCGGGTCTTCCTGATTCCACATCCAGCATTCCATGCACTGCACTACCTGACTTCCCATACCAGACTTATACCCCAAAGAGATGAAGAGAAAAGAGAAAAGGACTCGGGTCTATAGAAACATTGACAGCAGGTTTTTTATGGTGCCAAAGGACCAGAAGCTAAGCAGAGAGCCATGAAAGAGAGCCTTGGTGAAGAAAATATGGTACATGAATGTAAGGGCATGCTACTGTGCCATAAGCAATAGCCACAAAGGATGGCTTGAGAGAAACCTGGGAAGCCTCGTACGAACTAATGCTGAGAGAAGTGAGCAGGGCCGGGAGAAGTTAATACAGTAACAACAACATTGCAAAAACAACTTTAAAGAACTCTGATCAATGCAGGAGATCTGATGATGAAGCATGTGCCCACTTCCTGACAGACGCAGGGGATTCGGGGTGCAGGAAGAAGCACACGTTTTTGGACACGGCTAATGTGGGAATTTGTTTTGCTTGATTACGAGTATTTGTCACAAAGGTTTTTCTTTCTTTTTTTTTTTTTTTTGCTGTGTAAGGGGAGAAAATAAATGCTTATTTGAAAGAAAAGAAAACATTCCAGTCAGGGGAGGTGACAGTAGTGATGTTTCTAAAGAGGCAGAGGCAGAGCAGGAGGTAAGAGGACCGAAGAATGCAGAGAAGACATAGAACCTAGAACCTTGCAAAAGGTTACACCAGCCACAGGGCTTTCCTTTCTTCGCTACATTCACTAAAACAAAATCTACTGAGTGTCAACTAAGCGTCACGTAATATGCTCGGGCCTGCAGAACAGGATAAAGGGGAGGATTTTACAACGTGGCCAGAAAGATTCTCAAGGGAGAGCAAGTTTGTTTTGGGGTTTGTTTTTTTTTGTTTGTTTGTTGGTTTAAATAAAGGCCAACCAAGACCGAGTAAGAGAAGAAAAGAGTCAAAAAAAAATTTTAATAGGAGCCGCTAGGTGGTGCAGTAATAGAGCACCAGCCCTGGAGTCAGGAGGACCTGAGTTCAAATTTGACCTCAGACATTTACTAGCTGTGTGACCATGGGCAGGTCACTTAAACCTGATTGCCTCCAACAACAACAAAAAACTCCAACATTTAAAAAAAATTTTTTTTAATGCACCAACTATGTACTGAGCACAGGGGAGACAAAGAAAAAACGAAACCAATGCAAAAGGATAAGACTAAGAACGTAAGTAAAAGATGGAAACTGAATATAAATTACTTTAAAAAGAAAAGGCAAAACAGAACTCGTGCTGCTAAACAGAACAATCTTCATCTTTTTGTAGAAAAAAATAAAAAAGGAAGAATAAAAAGGAAGAATTTACATAAATTTATATGCAAAATACGTAAAGCCATGGAGCTCTTGGAAGGCTGCCAAGGTAGCTCATGCCTCCCCAAGTCCAGTGAACCCCGATTCCCATCAAATCCACTGAGGCTGCTCTGAATTCCATTTCACCTGACTTAAATTCTTTTGATTTTCCTGATTAAAGGTGATGGGGAGGGAGGGGAAATCTTGGAAAACCGCCAGTTCTTGCTGATGCAGCAATGGAGGTTAACGATGGTACATTTGAGATGCGTCCACTATGAAGTGTCTAAGCACTCCCTCCCTACCAGTACCAATTACAGGAACCAACAAGGAGTTCTCCTGCACACTAAGATGACCGCGAGGATAAGGGCGGGGGGGGGGGGAAGCCCAGAACTTGCCCACCCATCATGATCCAAAGTCATTATCATCATCACCCAGAGATGGAGAGTTTCAGACCAAATCTTTGCATCAACACGTGAATGTTTTTGCTCTGTGGTGCTGTCACATCAAGCCATGAGTGTATCGTATGTTATTGACTTATTATAAGATGAACATGAATGGTGCCGTGGAAAAAGCCTTGGGGCCAGAGTCTGAGAGCTCAGGTTGGGCTCTGCCCCATCCCCATCCAAGCCTCAGTTTCCTCATCTGTAAAATGGAGGGGTGGCTGTGTTATCTGCCTCAAAGGCAGGTAGCTAAGCCCCTCTCTCCTGGCTGCCTCCATGGCTGGACTGCTCTGCGCGTCAGCTCCACCTCATCCCAGCCTCCCTGGCTTCCTGCAGGTCTTGGCTCGAGCAGGACCTGATTGGTTCTTGTTTGTTCTTCCTTTGTCTCTCCAGTGCTTAGCACAGTGTTGGCACACAGTAGGTACTTGATCAACCCCAGACTGGGAGGATTGCACTCATGAGGCCAAGGGCATGGGCTGGATTCCCTGGGTTGTTCAGCCGGCTTCACTGGGCCAGAAATCGTACCCTTCCCCACTGGCCTCACTGACTAACTCAGGCCTCAGGGGATCAGAGGGAAGAATGGGGATGGACCAGACCAAATTCATCACCCATCATAACAGCTAACATTTCTATAGTGCCTACTATGTGCCAGGCACTGGGCTCAGTGCTTTACCAATATGGCCTCAGAAGAAAACCAGGCTGAGCACCTGCTTCCTGGGGGGAGGCAGGAGCACCATGTTTACTCAGAATGAACAGCCTCATATGTGAAAGCTCAAGCAGGGGGTCAAAAAAGGAGGGAAAAACAGTCAGCCTGAAAGCCCCCAGACCACCCAAGTCCTCATTCCAGGCTCTGTAATTAGGTGTTCTGAACTGGGACAAGACCTCCCTCATCTTCAGCTGGAGAAGCCTGGAGGAGACCATCCCTCAGGGCCCTTCAAGAGTGAAGGACTGTGAGCTATCTGGGGAGGCATCTAGGTGGCAGGGGGTGTATGACCCAGAGTCCAGAAGACCTGAGTTCAAATCCTGTCTACAAGATGTAAGTAACCTGGAAAACCCCAAAACAGTGGTTTAACTTTAAAGACCCTACAGCTTTTCATTCCCTAGTCCCTGAGTAAAATTTTGGCCCACTTTCCCAAGTAAATACCACATGGTGGGTAGGTCCCATGAGCTCTGTAAAGAGGACTTTGCAATCCTCTTGTTGGTGACAAGGCTTTGTGGTGACCACAAGGGCTCCTGAGGTCAGCCACCTAAACAGTCAGAGGGGAAGATGCTTTAATGCAGCGTACAGGAGGTTAATGATGCCCTCTACAGCCGCTCCAACCCCTTCCAACTCTGGGGTTCCACAAGGTGCTTGTACCAGCAGCAGCCTTTGCCATTCCTCATGGGGGAAGGAGAGAGGAAGTGATCTGTTTTCTTCAAAAGCTTGAGCCCATGAGCTCTCTTGGGGAAAAGAATCCTAGGCGTCATCTCATCTCAAAAGAAAGCAATATACTACTTCACTTTTTAAAAGGGGGCTTCCTTGGAGATCCAGAATGATGCTTTTGCCAAGGGTAACGGTCGTTTTTAGAGGAGACCAAAAAGAATTGCCCACAGGCTACAGGTCAGATTTTCCTCAATGCTAAGCAGCCTAAAACTACTACTTCTCATTTATTTCTTAAAGTCACACTCTCATGCAAGGTAACCATTCCCCTATGTTTGTTTCCTATACACGACCTATACATGTTTACATCATAGGCCAGAAATGTACAGAGCCTGGGTGCAAATACAGAAACACCCACGTCCCAAGAGATTCATCAGAAGCGAAGGAGGCAGGAGGAATGACGAGGAAGGCCCAGGGCTCAGAATGAAAATGTCAGTTGCAAATCAACTTGGAAGACGTGCTTGGCATTTCCATGGGTAATCCAATTATACCCAGGAATCTGAGCATGAGCCAAGGTGGGGGCCGTCTGTGACCCAGGGAAAATCAGACCCTCGCTCTCTCTCGGTCCTCCCTCTTCTTCCCCGCCTCTCAGCAAGTGGGGGGGGGGGGGTTAGTATTGGCCTTCTCCAAAGGCCCACACAAAAAAACAAACCAGGGTCATTGCAAAAATTGTTTTGAAGGTGACAGCACTACATAAAATGTGAAATGCTGATGGTTCCCATAATTCTATCAAGAATTTCTTAAAGAGACATCAATGTAAACTAGGAATGCTTATGAAAAGGCAGAACAAGAGTCTGCTCATTTTTTAGCAGCCTGACATTCATCACTTATTGTGGGGTGCACAGGAGAGGTCTGACCAAAGGTCATGTATTCGTTCATGTTCTATTTCAACAGGAGGAGAAAAAAGCCTAGCTTGTAATCAGATTAAGAATCAGCATGGGGTAGGAGACAGAGAGGAAGCCGCCAAGTCTGGAAGCCTTAGGTTGGAGTCTGAACTCGGGCACATAATGACTGTGTGACTGGGCAAGGCACTCACCTCTGCGCTGGGCAACTCTCTGGGACCCTGGGGAACAGGTCGCTACTGGGAGAAGGAGTTTTCACACTGAGAGATCAACCCTGATGAAACTACAGGTCCAGAAGCAACACACACACACACACACACACACACACACACACACACACAAATACACATGTGCATGCTCTCGCTTGCAGAGGACTTACATAGGCCTTACATGACTCTGTAGCAAAGGAATTCCTCTGCCACCTCCAAACAGGTCATTAAAAAATGACTGCAAATTCAGGAGCAGATGCCTTCCCTGCCTCTTCCTGCTGATACCTTCTGTACGGGGTCTCTGGGCCTCCCATCTGCTAAACACCACCATGGCCTAAGCTCTCACACTCCGCCACAAAGTGGGGAAAAGCTGATTCCAGAATTCTCTGAGTCAGTCACACTGATCCTTAATTGAATTGTCCAGGAGAAAGCTGGTTTTTTATTGTGGTTTTATTTTATTAAGTGTTGGCCTTAAAATGCCAGCCAAGCAAATGTTTTTATTAAGGCTACACAGGAAAGAAGCGATCCAAAGTTTCAGACAGACTAGAGAAGGGATTCCAAGCCGTAGAATCAGTCTGTGGCTGACCAGGGGACCTCAAAGGTCAGGCCCAAACCACCTTCTACTCTTCTCAAACCACTAAAAAATATCTTTTAGGTGACACAATTCAAGAAATAACAGGCTAGAGATGACAGAGACAGAGATAGATAATGACAGAAAGAAAGAGACTGATAGATGGGGGGGAGAAAAAAGTAGGGGAGGAGAGGAGAGGGAAGGGGAAGGGTGAGGGGAGGAGAGGAGAGGAGAAAAGGGGAGAGGAGGGAGAGAGGAGAGAAGAAGAGAAGGGGAGAGAGGGGGAGAGATAGGTAGATAGACATGTGGGGAGGAAGGGAGGGTGGGAGAGAAACAGACAGACAGTAGCTAGCTAAACAGACAAACAGGTAGACTTGTTGACCTAAATTGACCTAAATAATAGCTCACACTCATATAAGCACAAGAGCCATACATGAGGAGCCAGGACAGCTCCTCATTCATCACACCTTAATATCTGCACTGCCTTCCATTTCACAGATAAGTCAACTGAGGCTCCCGCTAGGCAGTGGCTAGGACCAGGTTCCAGGCTCAGATATAAATGGTGGCTTCCACAGCAAAGCAGGGCTTCCTCCCCTCCCTGCCCCAGGCTTACCATCCCCACCCCCCAGCTTATGGTGGGAAAGGATGAGTGAAATCTGGTGCTTGTGTTCAGAAAGGAAAACAGAGTCAGTATGAAGATTTTTTTTACTATTTGTTTTCTTTTTAAATAGGTTTTTTAAATTTTTTACAATTATGTGTGAAGACTATTTTTAAGATTCATTTTTTAATAAGATTTTGAGTTCCAAATTTTCTCCCTCCCTTCCTCTCCTCCCTGAGATGATAAGCAGTTTGATCTAGGTTATATATGTGCAATCACACAAAACATATTTCCACAGCATGAAACTTTTAAAGAACTATATAACCTACCTCTCTTAATTCTAGTGCATTCCTTCTGTTAATTATTTCTTATTTATCTCATAGGTAGCTTATTTTGCATATCTTTATTTGCATATTCTCTACCCCTACAGACTAAGCTCCTTGAGGTCAGGGAGGTCTTATTTCTCTTAGCACATTTAGCACAGTGCTTGGCACACAGCAGGCATTTAATAAATGCTTATCAACTGATCAATTGATTGACTTGGGAAAGTCATGGTGACTCAGTTTCCTTGCTAGGAAATGGCTTAGCTCCTGCCCAGGTCTAAAACTCTATGACCGTACAAAAGTAGAAAACGAAACAAGTTCAGGAATTGCTTATTTATGTTTTTATGTCTTACATTGGTACTGGGTAATAAATCTGTGTGATTGGGTTTACTCATAATAAATATATGGATAGAAACTTTTCCATTAAACAGCCCAATGCACCCACATGCAGATTATCTTTCTACTATACAACCTTTCTTGAAGGCAGCAAAAGGTAAGAATAAGAAAACTCATGATAAAAAAATCCAAACTTATAAAAACTGGTAAATCAGGGACAAATTACCTGCCAGAATAAAATATTGTTTAATTTACCAAAAAAAAAATTACTTCTAGGTGCTTTTGTGCCTTGGACCCCCAGGGACCCCACCCTGTTGGCTTTATCACCCAGCTGCCCCTCAGGACTTGGAACTAGGGACTTGATTTGTTTATGGTGGGGTAGGATAAGTGCCTTGGACCCCACCCTACCCTGTTGGCTTTATCGCCCAGCTGCCCCTCAGGACTTGGAACCAAGGACTGGAACGTATTGGGGAGAACAGACCCCAGAAAAACTTTGTTTGGACTCTTTATTTGAAATTGGGACTTTGGATGCCAAGTGGAAGCCTGCAACAGCAGTTTGGGGAGAAAGACACATCCCCAAGAGAACTCTTTGTTTGTTTGCTTTAGGACTTTACTAACTAAAGCATGCCCATGCCTCAGGGTACTGGGAAAAAGCCTGCAATAGCAGTGTGCTGCTGAAGAAGTACTTTATTTGGACACTCTGTATTAGCTAAAGAGATTAATTTGCTTTGACCTAGGGGTGGACATTTGAATTGCAAACAAATATTTTGGGAATGATTGATTGAAGAGATTAACTTGCTGGGACCTAGGGGTGGGTCATGTTTGTAATGTAAATAAATATTTGGGAATGTCACTGAATGATATGTTTTGCTTTGTTGTGAATGACATGTTTTAATTTCCTGAGTAATTGGATCACAATGTATGTTCCCGGATCCATGGCTGATTAGATTATGTATCCTGGAACAAGGGGTGGAGTATGTTGGTAAGCAAAATGAGCTCTTAGCACTTAGTTCAACCAAGTGCCCTTGAAGAGTTTGGCTTTTGTTTCCTTTGAGTAATTCTGTGTATTTCATTGAGTCTTACTAGGTGCTAAGCCCCAGGCCCAAACCCCTATTATAGGTATGACCTATGTGGGTGTGGATTGGCAACTAAGGTGGGGCCCAAGGTGGGACTAACTATGGGGAGGTGCTAACTCCAGAGCCAACCCTAGG
>JAQQSZ010018109.1:0-10648 GCA_028646595.1 Phalanger gymnotis | reverse complement strand
AAAAAAAAAATAAGAAAAAAAAGAAAAAGTGCTTATGGAGATAGGGAGACTGTGAAAGCACATTATTTATAGTGTAATATAAATAAGTTGTCACTATTTATATATGCTATGAATTATTTCCTCATTTGGCTCTTTTGTAATTTATCTATTGTTGGTGGGTGCTAGTGCCCTTGCTTACCCATCAGAACCTGAATAATTGAGAAGTATCTGCACGGAATACTTGTATCTGTTCTCCCATCACACTCAATGAAACCCCTGACATTTGGAGAGCACCAGGGACAGAAAAGCATTTCATAACTCTGACTGTATATGTTTCTTCCCAAGGTTCCCTTTGTGTTTTGAAAAAGGCACATCTGATTATTATGCAGTTCCTGGGCATGTTGCCAAGCTGCTAAGGGCACTTTTGGAATCTGCATATGGGAATAACTCAAGATGAATCTTTGCAAAGAGTTAGAAGGTGACCCTGGGAGTCATCTTTAGTTCTTTTGGACTTTGGCATGCACTCCAGAGACTTCTGCTTGAAGGGCCCTCTTCAGAGCCCTAGATTGTGAGTGGTGAACTTGTAGCTGTGTTAGAGAGAAAGCTGTTTTTCCTGCCATTAAAAGGCAGTTCAAGTAAATGTTTATTAATGGACCGAAAGACTTGATAACTGCTGGAGCACAGTCAGGATTCTCACAGTTACCATATCTTTGGAACAGACCAACAACTATTTTTAAAATGAACCCTGAAACGGATGGCACTCTTATGGGGCCTTCCCATGACCTTTTAAATCTGCCTTTTTAATGGGGAAATTGTTATCACCTCTGACCAAAAAGTCAAAGCTCAGTTTCTAGTAACATGGGGAAAAATATCTTTCTATCTCGACATCCTATTAAAAAATTTTATTTATTCATAACAATGAATAATATCTCTTCTGCCTAGTGGATTACATTAGATCCTTGGTCTTTTTTTCCTTCAAATTTACCACCAGACATTAAAGATAAGTAAGTGCTTAGGATCTCATTGTTCTGATTCAGGCAGACAAATTGAACTCAAATAAAAACAGCCCTCCTCAATAGATCAAGAGTACATATCAGGGTCTTTGTGTTCATATAGACTTTCCATGAGCATTCATATTAGTTTTCTCTTTGGTGGTTTTTTTAATTAAAAAAAATCTTATTTTTTAATCTATAGATCATTTTATTCATCCACTAATTCATTCAATGAGAATTTACTGTGCATTTTATATATGCTACTAATTTCAGAAATAATAGCCCCAAAGACTGGTTCTTTAAAACTATCAAGAGGGGAAATCTTACCCATAAACAGCAACTCCCTAGATAACAGCCCTATCTCTGCAATTCATAGCTCCATGGGACATGCACCTAGCCAAAGAACACAGATATGGTATCCAATTTTCAGCTCTGTTCTCTTCTAGCAATCCAATGCAGTAAGCTTTCATTGGGCCTGGTCTGTGTTCAAAGCACTATGATAGGCACTAGTAGGTCAAGGGGAAGGCAGACGATACAAAAACAGAAATGAAAAACAGTCCCTGCCCTCAAGAAACTTACATTCTGTCTATTTTTTTAAGAAGGCGAAATTACATGCTGCCCAACCACCATGCAGATAACTAGCTTCATTTAAGTTCAGTGATTCATTGCTAGAGCTGAATGTAACTTCCACTGTGGTATAGAATCAGGATTGGAGCTAAGAGCAAGTTAAGCTGCCTGGCCCACAGGGTAGAGTGCCAGCAGATTGAAGCAAACAACTAGACCTTTTCAAATGGTAGCTGTTTTTGAGTATTTCTAGTCCTTTCCAAACACAGCCTAGACTCCTTATCTCAGCCTCCTGTCTTAGAGTTGTTAGAAAGGAACTTGTCAAGATAACTAGGGAACAAGATAATGGGTGTAAAATGACAAAAAACAGGAAACCCCTTTGGGGATGGCTCCGTGTCTGGCAGCTAAGAGAAGAGAGTGGGGAATAAAAAGAATATAGATGTTAGGACAGTATTCGCTATCATTTATTTGTCCAGGGATTTGCAATGAAAATCATAGACAGATATTTTGCCCATTTCACAAATACTAAAATCGAGATGTAGGGAGTTGTAAGTCAGTCAACAAACATTTATTTTAGGTGTCTTACTCTTGTTCAAGGGTCTTCACAGAGTTATTCCTTACTTAAGTATAACCTTTAAAACAGTCTGGGGGAAAAAGAATAGGCTCTTCACATATGAACTTTACTATTCAAAAAAAAAAGGTTTTACACACAAACACAGTCAATCTTTTCTGGGAAGATTGTTGACTACACTTTAAAAATTGATTTAAAACCACTTCAGGGCACATAGTGCTTATGTAATACTTTGTTTCTTCAAGGTTGCCAGGGTCTAAAGAACCTATACACCAACAAAACAAAGTCACTATTGGGAGAAAAGAATGTTAGATCTGAAAGGGAACTTTGAGGACTTCCAAGTCAAAAGTTCTGGGTTCAGGGACCTCCAAGGCATCCATGGATAGATTTGTGAGAGTCTGTGCACTTTCATGGAGGGATTTATTATTTTTACTAATGTCAAAATAAAGCTTAGCATTTCCTTCAGTTACAGAATTTTAAAGAAAATGTGAGGAGCCTATGTGTTTTCACCAGGCTGCCAAAGGGGTCCATGACATATGCAAAAAAAGGCTAAGAACTCCTGATCAAGGTCAATGTCCTCATTAATCAGATGAAGAAACTCCAGCAGAGAGGGGAAGTGACTTGCCTAAGGGATTGTATCTAAATTTATCCAAATTCTTCTATCTATTTTGTAAGTCTGTCCTTTCGTCCCTCTGTCTAAATCACATTCTTTCTTCCATGCAAAGCTCAAATAAGATACCTGCCCATATATTGGTTTCTGAAAAGGTCACATAATGAAGACCTGGATGTGGAGTCCTGGTACTTGAGTTCAATTTCTGCTTCTGATACTTATCAGAGAATGACTCTTAGCAAGCTAACATTTCTCTGTGCTTCAGTTTTGTCCTCTGGAAAATTGGAGTGTTAAAGTATATTCGGTGGCCTCTAAGTTCTTTTCTGGTTCTAGATCTGGAATTCTCTGTTCCTCACGTTACCCTGAAACTGAGCTTTGACTTTTTGGTCAGAGGTGATAACAATTTCCACTTTAAAAAGGCAGATTTAAAAGGGCATGGGAAGGCCCCTAAGAGTGCCATTCCTTTGAGAGTTCATTTTAAAAATAGTTGTTGGTCTGTTCTAAAGATATGGTAACTGTAAGAATCCTGACTGTGTTCCAGCAGTTATCAAGTCTTTCAGTCCATTAATAAACATTTACCTGAACTGCCTTTTAATGGCAGGAAAAACAAATTCAGAAGAGGACAGCATTGCCACTATACCCATATCTGAAACTTCAAAGGGAAATATGAACTTGTCTCAAGAACAAAAAGCCTCCTTGGAAGACCTCAAGAAGGATTTTCAAAATCAAATTAGAGAGGTAGAAGAAAAATTGAATAATTCCTCTAGAAATATACATGGCAAAATGGAAAAAAATAAATGAATAAAAGAACTCTTTAATCGTAGAATCAGCCAAATGGAAAAGATGTATAAAAGCTAAGTGAAGAAAACAATTTGTTAAAAATTAGAATTGGGAAAATGGAAGCTAATGATTCTATGAAACAGCATGAATCATTCAAACAAAATCAAAAGAATGAAAAAATAGAATAAAATGTAACATATCTTATTGGAAAAAACAACTTACCTGAAAAATAGATCCAGGAAGTCAAGGAAAACTGCCTTGAGATCCTGGAACCAGAAGGTAAAATAGACATTGAATGAATCCATTGATCACCTCCTGAAAGAGATCCCAAATTGAAAATGCCAAGGAATATTATTGCCAAATTCCAGAATTTTCAGGTCAAGGAGAAAATATTTCAAGCAGCCAGAAAGAACCAATTCAAACATCATGGAACCACAGTCAGGATCACACAGGACCTTGCAGCTTCTACATTAAAAGACTGGAGGAATGGAATGTGATATTCAGTACAGCAAAGGAACTTGGATTACAACCAAGGATCAACTACCCAGCAAAACTGAGAATAATCTTTCAGGCAAGGAGATGAACATTCAGTGAAATAGGGGACTTCCAGGCCTCCCTGAAGAAAAGACTAGAGCTCAACAGAAAATTCGACCTTCAAATTCAAGACCAAAGAAAGGCATAAAAAAAGGTGAACAGGAAAGAAAAAATGTTCAATAAGTTTAAACTGTTTACATCCCTACATGGGAAGATAATACTTGCAACTCTAGAGAATTGTATCTTTATTATAGCATTTAGATGGCATAGACATTGGCAGAAGTTGTGGGTATAAATTCACTGATCTTATTAAAATCCTAATTAAAAAGTAAAAAGAGATTGTACTGGGAAAAGAGGAAAAGAGGATGAAGAAAATGGTAAATTACATCACATGAAGAACACAAAAACATATTACATTAGAGAGAAAGAGTTTGAACTATTTTTGTAAAATTTTCTTTCTTAAATTTATTACATGGAAAGGCTTTATGACTAGAAGAGGAAAGTGGGGATGCATCTGGGGTGGGGGGAAGTATCATTTTGAAAATAGCCAATGATGGGAGCAGCAGCAGCAGACTCTTTTCCTGCCTTCTGAGGATAGGGAAGAATTGTAGCAATGCTATCAGTGGTCCAGGTTGAGTCTGATTCACAACTGCTCCAGGGCATTAAAGGCTGTGACTTTAGTTTCTGGGACTAGGTCTGCTGCTGCCTCAGCCTCCACTCAGGTCATTATAGATGAGCATTGTTTGAACTTTACTCTCATCAGATTTGTTTCAAGGAGGGAATATCATAGTCAGTTAGGTATAAAAATCTAACTTTCCCTACAGGCAATAGGAAGGGAAAGGGGGAAAAAAAGGAAGAAGGGGATGGTTAGAAGTGAGGAAAGAAGTAGAAAGGGAAAGAAAAGAGAGAAGGCTGATAGAAGGGAGGGAAGACAGAGGAAGGTGGTGGTCAAAATCAAAACTCTTTTGAGAAGGGAAAGGGAGAAAAGAGAAATACAAGCATAAAAAGGTGGGGGGAGGATAGGCTGGAAAGACACAGTAATCATAACTGAATGTGAATGGGATGAACTCTCTCATAAAATGGAAGCAGATAGCAGAATGGATTAAAAACCATAATCCTACGATATATTGCTTACAAGAAACACATGTGAAAAAGGGGGATATACACAGGGTAAGGATAAAAGGCTGGAGTAGAATATATTATCCTTCAGCAGAAGTAAAAAAAAAAAATCAGGGGTAACAATCCTAATCTCAGACAAAGCAAAAGCAAAAAAAGAATTAGATCTAATTTTAAAGGATAAGGAAGGAAACCATATCCTCTTAAAAAGAACCATAAAAAATAAAGTAATATCATTACTAAACACATATGCACCAACTGGTCTAGCATCCAAATTCTTGGAGGAAACTTTAAGGGACATATAGGAAGAAATAGATGGCAAACCTATACTAGTGGGGGACCTCAACCTCCTACTCTCAGAACTAGATAAATCTCACAACAAAATAAACAAGAAAGAAGTTAAGAAGGTGAATAGACTTTCAGAAAATTATTTTATAGAGCTAGAAAAAAATAATAAAATTCATCCAGAAGAACAACAGGTCCAGAATATCAAGGGAATTAATGAAAAGAAATGTTAGGGAAGGTGGCCTAGCCATACCAGATCTTAAATTATATTATAAAGCAGCAAACATCAAAATTACTTAGTACTGACTAATAAACAGAATGGTGGATCAGTGGATTAGGTTAGGTACATAAAGCACAGCAGTCACTAACTATAATAATATACTGTTTGATAAGCTCAAAGACCCCAGTTTCTGGGATAAGAATGCACTATTTGACAAAAACTGCTGGGAAAACTGGAAAATAGTATGGCGGAAACTGGGCATAGACCAACATCTTATACTGCATACCAAAATAAAGTCTAAATGGGTACATGATTTAGATAAAAAGCCTGATACTATAAGCAAATGAGGAGAGCAAGGAATAGTTTAGTTGTCAGATTTATGGAGAATGGCAGAATTTATGAGCAAACAAGAAATAGAGAACATTATGAAATACACAATGGATAATTTTGATTACATTAAATAGAAAAGTTTTTTACACAAAGGCAATGCAACCAAGATTAGTGGGAAGTAAAAAATTGGAAAAGAATTTTTACAACCAGTGTCTCTGATAAAGGTCTCATTTCCAAAATATATGGAGAACTGAGTCAAATTTATAAGACTATAAGTCATTCCCCAATTGAAAAATTATCAAAGGATATGAACAGGAAATTTTCAGAAGAAGAAATTAAAGGTACCTACAGTCACATAAAAAATTGCTCTAAATACCATTGATTAGAAAAATGCAAATCAAAACAACTATGAGGTTCCACATCACGTCTATCAGATTGGCTAACATGACAAAACAGGAAAATTATAAATGCTGGAGAAGATGTGGAAGAATTGGAATACAAATGCATCATTGCTGGAGTTGTGAACTGATCCAAACATTCTGAAAAGCAATTTGGAACTATGCTCAAAGGGCTGTAAGATGTGCATACCTGACCTAGTAATACTCCTTCTAGATCTATATCCCAAAGAGATCATATAAATGGGGAAAAGACCCACATGTATAAAAGTATTTCTAGCAGCTCTTTTTGTGCTGGCAAAGAATTGGAAATTGAGTGCCCATCAGTTTGAGAATGGCTGAACAAGTTGTAGTGTATGAATGTAATGGAATAGTATTGTGCTATAAGAACTGATGAGCATACGGACTTCAGAAAAACCTAGAAAAGCTTATATGAACTGATGCTGTGTGAAATGAGCAGAACCAGGAGAACATTGTACACAGTAACAGCCACATTATGCAATGACTGACTTTGATAGACTTAGCTCTTCTCAGCAATGCAAGTACCTAAGACAACTCAAAAGGACTCATGATGAAAAATGCCATCCACATGTAGAGAAAGAAATATAGAGTCTGAATGCAGATCAAAGCATATTATTTACTCTCTTTTTTGTTTTGTTTTGCTTTTCTTTCTTGTGGTTCCTTCCATTCATTCTAATTCTTCTATACAACATGACTAATGTGAAAATGTTTAATAAGAATTTATATGTAGAGTATATATCAGATTGCCCACTGTCTTTTGGTGGAGGGGAGGCAGAGAAAATTTAAAACTTATGGAAGCGAACGTTGAAAACTAAAAATAAATTAATTTGTTAAAAAAAAGAAAATATATGTCTCCTAGAACCTGGTGTTGAAGAAGGCAAAGCAATGCTCCATCATAAGTTTCATCACCTGGCAGTTGTAGATGTGCTTACATTGTAGTCATGCCACCATTGCACTACTCCCTTATGCCCCACAAGCCCTGGGTGATGCTCAGATAAGGGCTGTCTCACTATAGTGAATGCCCCTGAGAAACCTCCCCTATGGGCACCTGCAGCCTGGGACAAAGAGGACAGGACAAGGACAAAGAGGAAGCTATAATGACCTGAGTGGAGGCTGAGGCAGCAGCAGACCTAGTCCCAGAAACTAAAGTCACAGCCTTTAATGCCCTGGAGCAGTTGTGAATCAGACTCAGCCTGGACCACTGATAGCATTGCTACAATTCTTCCCCATCCTCAGAAGGCAGGAAAAGAGTCTGCTGCTGCAGCTCCCATCATTGGCTATTTTCAAAATGATACTCCTCCCCCCCCAGATGTATCCCCACTTTCTTCTTCTAGTCATAAAGCCTTTCCATGTAACAGATTTAAGAAAGAAAATTTTACAAAAATAGTTCAAACTCACCAAGATTGCGACTATGTCTGACAGTTTATGTACTAATCTATACTGATAGCCCTCTGACTTTTCAAAAAATCATACCTCAGAAATCTCATAGCTCCTTGTATTCAGGCTTGGTTATTATAACATCACGTTCAACGAGGACATCAGACGAGAAGATCTCAAAACTTCTAGTTCTCATAGTCCTATGAAATAGCCTTTTGTACAGATGTTGCCAGGAGAAGAGAAGTACACCTAGGTGGCTCAGTGGATGGAGTGCCATGCTTGGAGTCAGGAAGACTCATCTTCGTGAGTTCAAATCTAACCTCAGAAACTTAGTAGCTGTGTGACCCTGGTCAAGTCATTTAACCCTATTTGCTGCTTTTTCTTCATCTGTAAAATGAGTGGGAGAAGGAAATGGTAAACCACTCCAGTATTTTTCATCAAGAAAACTCCACATGAAATAATGAAGAAAAAAATCATGACTAAAACAACCAAATAACAAACAAACATTGATATAAGAATAGGGTCTATCTAAGTGTAGGCACGAGTCAGAGTTGAGTTGTGTTTTTCCCAGAGAAGATAGGTTCAGTCTGCTCAGGGCACCACTATATTATCATTACCTTAGTTCCCAACCTCGGTGTTATTCTCAACTTGTTTTCACCTATCCCATATAGCCAATCAATCTGCAAATCTTGTTGTTTCTGCTTCAACAACATTTTCCATGTCCATTCTCTTTTCTCTGTGCATGTAATTACCATCCTAGTTCAGGTCATCTTCATCTCTCATATGGACTATTGCAATGGCCTTTTCATTGGTCTCTGCCTTAATTCTGTTCCTGCTCTAATCCATACTCCACACAACTGCTAAAGTGATTTTCCTAAAATGCAGGTATGACAATGTCATTACTCCCCTGCTCAATAATCTTTGTATTTGGCATGTAAGGCCCTTCTCCACCTGATGCCAAACTACCTTTTTAGCCTTTATACCATTTCCACACTGTATAGCATTGACAAGCTGAACTGTTTCTCCATGATATCCATCTCCCCTCTCCATGCCTACAATTCACTCTCTCTTTCCATCTGCCCCTTAGAATATCTACTGTCCCTCAAAACTTAATTCAGGCACGTCCTATACGAGACCTTTTCAGATCACCCCCAGCAGCTAGTTATGTTTTCTCTCAAATTATCTTGTATTTACTTCATATATCTATCTATATCTATATCTATATTGATATCTCTATCTATCTATCTATCTATCTATCTATCTATCTATCTATCTATCTATCTCCTTATTTTTTTGCCCTAATAGAACATAAGCTTCTTGAAGGAAGGGATTGCTTTCTTTTTTGTATTTCTCTGGATTCCTATAATAGTGCTTGTTATATGATAGGCAGTAAATAAATGCCTGTTGATTGACTGATGATGGATAGAGCTTGTAAAGTATGCCATCCTCAGCAAGAAGCTATGCAGGCAGGCAGACAGGTGAGTTAAACTTCTGTAGATCTGGTCAAAAGTGCATGACACCACAACACCTAAGACACCTAAAACTTCTACAGAGTAAGGAAAAATAGAACTACCTCTCTTTTTCTCTGTGAACTGAGTCCTAAGGAGTTAAGACAGATCCAGTTCTTTGCTCTTAAGAAAATATGAGTATTCTTTTTGACCTTTAAGGGGTAAGGAATAATATATAATGAAGAAGTGAATAAGAGTCTTCAGATCATTTGGGCTCTCCCACCTCATTTTACAGACTAGGACATTGACACCCAGTCCATTTTGTCTTATATCACTTCAAAGCTTACTGACTGTATTTTCTTTTTACAGATATACATCACTAGCATTCATATTATGCTCCTCAGTCATGACTAGGGTCATTGAAAGGAGGGGGACTTGAAAATGGATTATAGAGAGGAAAGATTTAGAGAGAGGAGAGGCAAATGGACAAGATTCAGAAGTGAGAGGAAAATAGAGAAAGAGAATTCTTATAATATGTGATTACCAGAGTTAAAATCCAGTGAGGTATGAATAGAAAGGACAGAGCAAAAGTGAATAATATATTATATCCATATTCCCATAAAAAAGGAGGAAAGAAAATAGTGAGAGATTTTCTTGGAAAGTTCCCAGGAACAGACATAGGCTGTCACGTGGCGTAACCTTAGGAAAAACTATGAAATAGGACATATTTGTCCCAAGAAATTCCATTGTTCTCATATTTCCTCCTAGCAGCCCACAGTTTCTTCATTCCATACTTCTACCTGATCTTCCTTGCTAAGAAGCACCCTACATTTATCAGAAATTTCCAAATCTCGGGGGGCGGAGCCAAGATGGTGGCTGGGAAGCAGTGACTGGCGTGAGCTCCCCACCAAGTCCCTCCAAAAACCTATAAAAAATGGATCTGAACCAAACCAATTCTAGAGCTGCAGAACCCACAAAGTGGCAGAGGGAAGCAGGGCTCCAGCCCAGGACAGCCTGGATGGTCTCTGGGTAAGGTCTGTCCCACATGAAGCTCCCAGCTCACAGCTGAGGGGAGCAGAGCTGAGCCCAGTAGAGCCCAGCCCGCAGCACAGATGGACCAGACCAGCAGCCGAGCGGAGAGTGCCCTACAGGCATGAATTACTGAGCTGTGGCATCTACCAGACCTCTCAACCCACAAAGAGCAAAGACTACACAGAAGGTTAGTGGGAAAAGCTGCTGGACTGAGTTTGCAGTTCGGCCACCGCCCCTGGGGCAGTAGAGGTGGGGCAGCTTTAGAACTACAGCTGCAGTTGCTTCTGGCTTCAGGCCCACCTGGTGGGAGGAATTAAGTGGCTGATCAGAGCAGGAGTGAAGAGCTTGCTAAAGATTTAAGCCCAGTCAGGGTATGGGGTTCTTGGGGAAGGAG
>JAQQSZ010018108.1:0-10648 GCA_028646595.1 Phalanger gymnotis | reverse complement strand
ATTCAATTTAAAATGGGTACAAAGGCAAATATTTTTTTGAATTTTGTATCAATCCTCATGTAAGTATTTTCTCTCCTTGCACCCTCTCCTTTTTCATTTGTCAAGTTATTTGACAATGCTTCTGGGACTGTATTATGGAAATGTACAATTTATGTGAATGTCAACTCCTTGAAGGCAGGATGTTCTTCATTTTTGCATTTGTATCCAATGTGGTAGACAAATGCCTATTGAATTGAATTGAAAAGTATGATGTTCTTTCCTTAAATTAAAATATGTGCTTATATTTCAGAGTGGAAGCGAGTAAGTTATACCATGTGATGAGACAGATTATTTTACTTAAAGGATTCAATATATTTTTAAAGTGGTATTTAAAATTATTTGTTTCCTTTGAAACATAAAAGGGAAAAAAGAAGGTGAGTATAGGCATTCTGTGGAGTAAATATAATTTTTAAAGTCTTTGCAAGAGTAGTGACTCTCAGTAATTCATATAAAAGATAATATATTTTTAAAAGTAGTATAGTAGCATCATCCCATACCATATAATGCCTAGCCCATTTCCCTGAAAGTAGGGAAGGGGGCAAGGAATAAGCATTTATAAAGCAGCTGCTATGTTCCAAGCACTGTGCTAAACACTTTACAAATATTATCTCATTTGAAACAGAAGTAATAGTATTTTAGGTTTTTACTACTTTTGTCCAAAAGATATTGAAATTCCACTTAAAGTGTCCACTTTAGGCAAAAGAAGAATGTACAACCTGATCCACTGTTCTAGTCCAGGATAACCCCCTTTCTTCAAATTTAAAAAACAACAACATTAGCACCTAATGTGACCCCCAGGTAAATTGACTTGTGTTATTGACAACTTTAATCCCTTATCTTGAAAAACGTGTTTATTTGTTCAAAAGCACTTTATTTCTATCTTGTTCTCAACCCAGAGGAGAGAGTCATGTGTGCTTTGTCATTATTACATGAAAGGGAAATCTCAGAGAAAGAGCCTGGCAGGGTTCCATGTATATCTCCTTTCTCTCAGGACCTCAAAATGTCAGGAATGTTTGAATGCTGAAATAGAAAATGTAAGTTCTTGTTGATAGTTTGTTTCCATATCTTCCAAACAATAGTGATCAGATCCTGTTCAAATTATGAAAACACATGTCTTTCTCTTGTATGAACTGATGCAAAGTGAAATGAGCAGAACCAGGAAAACACTGTACACAGTATCAGCAACATTGTGTGATGATCAAGTATGAAGGTCTCAGCTCTTCTTAGCAACACAAAGATCCAAGACAAGTACAAAGGACTCATGAAGGAGAATGCTATCCACATTCAGATAAAGAACTAATGGACTCTGAATACAGAGAAAAATAATATTTTTTCATTTACTTTATTCTTTTTTTTTCTTTTGGCCTATTTCTTTTTTGCACAATTGCTTCTAATATGAAAGTATGTTTTACAGAATATCACATGTATAAACTATATAAAACTGTCTACAATTTTCAGAAGAGGGTATAATGGTAATCAGGGCAGGATTTTTTTGCTGTCATGTGCCTTTGATGAGTCTGGCCTTTGTTTAAATGAGGCAGGTAAAGTGGCATCTTTTGTCTTGGAATGCTTCTCTGCACTGGGGCAGGGTCATTGATTTGTATATGATGTGATACTAGTGAGGGATTGAACAACTTTCCCACACCCTGGTTTCCCACAATCTGGATGGTGAGCCTTGAGCCCTCAGGGCCCTGAGCAGAGTATATGTGTTGGAAGGTTAACGTTTCACTTTTGGGGGTACACTCTTTGAAAGGCTGACAAGACTCTAGGCAAGCCACTGAAATAGCCCCACACCAGCTCTGATAACCCAGACAAATGTTGGCACTTCTCTGGTAACTATGCATTACTATGGATAGAATGGTTTGTGTTATTAGCTCTGTTTATAATGTATGCTTGTAATTTCTGTTTGTATTTGCCCTGAAGTTCAGGTTGCTTATCTGTTCCCCTTGAACTAAGTGAATGATATATGTATTTTAATTAAACCGATGTTGATAACCCCCTAAAGTTGCTTTCCTTAGAAAAGCAGATGAAAGAATCTGTGTTGGCAGCCCTTCTGTGTGCCCTTGTTGTTGATCTTACACAGCCACAGTAGCTGCTAGCAACGTTGTTCTTACAGGGGGGGGGGGGGGAAGGGAGAGAGGGAGAAAGTTTGGAACTCAAAATCTTGTAAAAATGAATGCTAAAAATTTTCTTGATATGTAATTGGTGAAAAAAGAAAAAAATCGTGTTTCTTTCACTCTTGTATGCACAGAGATGGTAAATGAAGCACCTCACTAAGTGAATGACAAATCTGAAGCTTTGAATCCCAAAACCCAGTGGGAGGAGGCTTCTGGAGCTTGAGAGGAAATTTGAGAGTCGTTGACACCTGAGGCCATCTTCCACTAAATCAATAAGGAGTGTCTTGACTTATATGTAAAACTGTGTCTTAGTTTCCACACCTGTAAAGTGAGGGAATAGAAATAGATGAACCCTCAGGTCTTATCTAGATCTAGAACTAAAGATCCCATGATCCTTTGCTCCCCAAGGAAATACAGTCCATGGCACAGCTGCTGAAGCTCTTGGCCAAGATGAGAAGCTGGGAAAGGTTAGCAGTTTTTGTAATGAAAATGCATTTCCTCTTCTGTCATTTAAAAAGAGATATACTAGTCTCCTTTATAAAGCCATTAAATGCAGGTGAAAGGTTGACATTCAAAATGGCAACATCTGTCACCAGAACTACTGGTCTCTGGCTAGAGTAGAAAGACAAGGTTCAGTCACCACCCTGGTCCTACAGAACCTCAGTATTCTCCTCCATACAATGGAGGGACTGGAAAAGGTTATTAAATTGTGCATACTCTTTGGCCAGCAATGCCAGTACTAGGACTATACCTCTTAGAGATTAAAGAATGAAGAAAAGAACCCTTAAGTATAAAAATACTTAAAATAGTCATAGCAAAAAACCTCTCAAAACTAAAGGACCACCTGTCAGTTGGGGGAATGGCTGAATAAACTATGGCATATAAATGTGATAGAATATTATGGTATAAGAAAAGATGAAGGTGATAGTTTCAGAGAAATCTGGGAAGACTTGTAAGAACTGCTACAGATTGAAGTGAACAGAACCAGGGGAATAAGTTACATGATAGTAAAATATGACAAACAAATATACAATATAAAAATGTACAATTTATACAACTACAATAATGCCAAAACAAACAACTTTGAGAGACTTAAAAACTAGGAGCTACATGATTCCTGAGTACTCATGTTGAACTATTCTGAACACCAGAGAGGTGAAGGACTAGGGATACAGATCGAAATATGTATACGCACATACATACATATGTATATGTATACATATACATATATACATACACACACATATATGGGAGAGATGGCCAATGGAGAAATATGTTTTGCTTGACTACATATATTTGTAACAAAGACTTTAGTTTTCTTTCTTTTTCAGTTGGAGGTAGAAAGGAGAAGAGAAAGAAGGCAGATTTGGGTTAATTTTTACAATCATTTTAAAAATTAAAAAATAAAATTAAAGGCTTGGGCTAGATGATTTCTAAAGCCTCCTTTCAAATCCCAAATTCTTCAATGGTTTTCTAATTCTTGGGGCTGACCAGGTGCAATAGAAGCTGATCTACAGTCAGGAACAGAGTGGCTAAAACAGAGGCTGTTTTAAAATTTAGACCGTAACAGTGTCACCTGTAAGGTGGGAGCTCTTCAGATTCACGAAATTTAACCGATTGGATTTCATTAGCTCCTCCCTCTACTTATTTCCAACCTTATTGTTACTGTTTTTCATTGCCTTATCTCATGTCAAGCTGTCGATTTACAGTACTGTATAGAATAGCAGATGTAATGGCATTTGTGTTCAAACACAGTCCTGGACAAACAGCAGAGTCGTGACTCTAGGAAAGTGACTTAATTTCCCTGGGCATTAGTATCATATGAGGTCTCTCCTGACTCTGTTACTATAATCCCATGATTTAGCCAAATAAGTGATCATTTGTGAAACAACCAGTTTGTCTGAATTCAACTATTTTCCAAATGTAGTAATTGATTGTTTAAAATCCATTTAAGACACATATTTATACCAGTTCTCACATGTAGATTTTATTTCTCATACCTTGCAATATCTTTGCCTAAATTACATAGATAAAGGTGCCACAAAGGTGAAAGAAGGATAAGACAACACTCAGGGGAAAATGGGAGGCAAACATAGTTTATCACACATCAATGTACATTATTTTTTTTTTTGCCAATGAAACAGAAACCCCTCTTGTCTTCATAATTAGTGAAACCACCATAAAACCCAAATGCATGATGGGAGATGGAATATTATGACAGAATATGCTCTCTTAGAGTAGTATGGGTAAGAATTGGCACCAGGACAGGAGTGGAGAAAGTATAGTTGTATTCCAAGCCTATTTTCTCCACTTCCAAGTCCCAGTGCCCATCCTTGAGATAGCAACCAAAGAGATTCTGTCCTGCAGGACACTCTTATTTCCCATCTATATTTATTTTTGTCTGAGAGACATCATGGAATATATCTTATATCAAAAGTTTTTCTTCCTACATTTCCAGGGGCCAGTCACTTTTGCTGTAAGATCCAAGTCATTCACCATTTGCATCCATGCTCTGCCTTCATCTCACGAGCATCAAGATACAATGCCAAGAACTCTCAGGGATAGTACACAAATAGGAAGTTATCTTATGTGATTATGACTTAGAAGACCTAGATATCAAATCCAACTCCATCACTTTCCAGAGAAAGAAACCAAGGCCCAAGGAAGAAGGGCTTGCCAAAGGTCACATGATTATTAAGAAGAAGGACCGGGATTTAAACTTACATTATTTGACTCTATAGCTAGCATCCTTTGTGCTGCATTGAACCCAGGGGACATCGCCAAAGTACACTTCAATTTTGTGAGAGAAATAGTACTTAATAGATCCAATCAATAGAAGAAAATGCCAAGAGAACTATTATTTCATATAGGACAGTGAAATATTACTTCTACAAGGATTTTTATTTTATGAAAGCCAAAAATAGAAAAAAAATATATACAAGATGACCAAATGTCCAAATATTAAATTATATGAATCCCATTTTTGTTATGATAAATGTATAAAATACATACCTCTCTCTTTTGTGAGGTAAATCATGTCTTTCTTTGATTTTATTAAAGGTAATAGTATTAATTAAAAATTAATTAATTAAAATTTAATTTAAAAGTATTAATTAGTCAAAGTCAATTTTTTCTTTTTTGCCATGAAATAAGACACTAGTTTTGGTAGGTCATCTTTGCTTTTCCAACCTTAAAAAAATTAAGCAGCAATATCTCACCCTTTGTAATAGCTAAAAAATCAGTTAACAAATACTTGTTAAATGCTTCCTATGTGCCAGGTATGAGGGCATAAAAGAAGGGAACAAACAGTTTCTGCAGAGAGCACACATTATAATGAGCACTCAGATTGCCTGAGGGGGACTTAAAGAAATAAATGGACAAGAAGAGAAGAGGTTTGAGAAGGTGTGTGTGTGTGTGTGTGTGTGTGTGTGTGTGTGTGTAGACAGGTTGCCACCTGTACTAGTCATGTACTCGAATGAAATCACAAAACCATTGAATATTAAAGTATATTTCATTTTAGACTTAAAATGACAACTTTTATTTTACATGATCTTGTCTTCTTGTATCAAAGAAAAGTCTAATGATGTACTTGTAACATATAACTCATCTTTTTGATAAGAATGGGGTGAAGGGAGGTTGGCTCAAATCCTTTAGAGGTTATCATGTCATTTATCAAACTAATTAATGTCTTACTTTATCCAAGAGACCTTTTCCTAACTAACCTCCCTCTGCACTGATCATGGCCTGCATAAACTTAAGTAATAGCTATGTAATAGCTTGTATTTATATCTCACTTTATAATTTACAAAAGTCACATTTGAAAAACCCTATAATGGAGGTAATGAAAATATTTTAAAGTTAAGAGAACTAAGATTCAAAGAAGGTGGTGCTTTGTTCGGTCACTTGTTCAGGATTCCATACTGTGTCATTTGCATTGTACCAGACTCTGTTATACTATTATTTTATTTATTAATATAATATTTGCCATATTATATCATACTAATTATTAATATCATATTACAACATGTTATTTTTTAGGTTTTTGTTTCTAGTGTGAAAATCAAGCATTGATCCAGTGTTTTCCATTCTGTAATTGATTCTATTCTGTAACATTATTCTGTATTTTATATAACACCCTAAGCCTTTCCTTTGTCTCTGAGTGAAGATGCTCATGAGTTCAAAAGTTCAATCTTCTTCTCTCATAGTGAGACACCAAAGTTGATTCTTTCTATCGATCACTTTTAATTAAAGAAAAACTCAGATCTAAGTGTAAAAGATTTAATATTCTCATAAAACACTTGAACTCTAAAGGAATTGTTATCTCAGCACCACCTGCAAATCACTTTATGCCAAGGAAACTTGTTAGCCCTCATAATTTCATCACCCGAGAAACTCCATGACATTTGTGTGCGATCTTTGAGGGCCTACAAACTGACTTGGTACATTTCCACATGATATACTGTCTATCTTTATCCCTCTTTGCCAATTAAAGGGGTTGTTATCTTATTCTCAGAAGCCAGTGAGCCTACTACCCACAGTTTGCTATCAGTAGACTCATACATACTCTACATCAGTAGAACATACATGGGTCCCATAAATCAATAAAGCTTTCCTTTGAGACAAAGAGGAGTGGTCTTGGTCCCATGTGGGCATAAGCCTGCCTTCCTTAATGCTGTCTTCACCCCTACAATGCTGCCACCCCTATAATCAATTGTATTATTTTCTCACCTACTGGGTTCTGTTCTTTGTTCTATGCTTATAAAAAGGAGCTGAATCTCCATTTTGGAGTTGTTGGGTTAACTGAGGCACCATTGACCCACTCTATTAAACAGTTTTGTGCCTCGCCAATAAATTGTTACATTGCTTGGAGAAAACATACCTTATGCTACCTTTGTTGAATTTCACTCATGACTTTTTAGAGTGCATTATAATGATTGTTTACAGAGTGCTCTCCACAACCTGTCTCATGTGATCCTTACACAATCCTTGTAAGTTTGATAGTACAACATCATTAGTATTTCCCAGAGATAGAAATTATCTTTATCTTTCCTCCTCAGTCACATCAGGCCACAGAGACTATAAATCATTCTCTTGACCTGACATGACCATGCCAAAAGCAGGTGGGCCTTTCTTGCCTTCCTGTTTTTAGGTATTTTGAAAAATAGCCCTGGATAATTTAGATAATCCATCCCAGCTATACTAAGGGATAGAGAGCTATAGGGAGAATTGGGGAGAAAGTGGGAAACTAAGAAGTCTAGTATGAAGTAATGACACAATGGGAAGAGAAACAACCTGGATGTGTGCAAAAAGAAGTGAAAACAGAAGTAACTCACTGTAAGTCTACATAGGGTTGAAGGAAGAGAACCACCGAGGAAACAATAAAGAATTCCTACATCTGCTAGCATCAACAGTGTCTTCTTAGGTAAGGCTCAGCATTATGAGAAGTATGAATAAGTGAAGACATAAGAAGATTAGAAGGGTAAGGTTTTTGAGCTACTAAATCAAATTCGAAGACTTACTCTTACGCATGCCAGTATTAGAGAGCTTGTCCACTAGGAAAGGATACTATCACCATCTGCTGGACAACAACAGACAAACCAAGCTGCAGGGGCTAGGTAGAAAATAGGTTGAGAAGTGAGCTCTAGGAAGCAGGGACAGTGGAGGGCAGTGCCCTTGATGACATGAACATCATCTCCAGGGAGCTTGGGACTACAGATAGCACAGTTAAGAGAAAATATTGCAACTGGAAGCCTTAATGGGAAGCAGTAACTGGTAAGTAACAGTAGTAAGCAACTCAGCAGTAACACTGGCTGAGTACAGGTCCATACAAGTCTCTTAAGGGAGAAAGTTGTTCAAGTTGTGTTTATTGCTACATTATTTGGACTCAGATACAAGTCTAATCAGTTTCGATTAATATTTAAGCAAAAATATTAATGTTTTGAAACTTGTAAGCCTGTAAGGGGCAGCTGGTAATAACCCTTTGGGAGTATTAGATGCTAAATTTCCCAGGTCATCTGGGTAGGGCAATGAGACCCTTTTGTCTAGTGGGAACCTGTGAATTATGTTGAATTTGTAAGCTTCTCAAAGACAGAGGTATCTTCTACTTTCTTCGCATTCCCAAGATAAATAGTATAGTACTTCAAATATTGTACATACTTAATGCTTCACCTGGTTGATTGCTGTCCTTTGTTCTCAAAAAGGACCAAAATGATACCACCATGTTAGAGTCAAGTTACAGTGGATCTGACTGTGGCTACTCACCTAACTGTATACTGAACTAATGAATATCCAATAATGAGAGCAGTTAGGAAGCAAAATTATCTGAATTTTAATGTCTTTTGTTCCCTCCCTCAGCAATCCCACCCTTTATTATCCTTTGTTACTGGAGATGGCTCTCTGGCTAAGGGAGGATGGACATAGATGTTTGGGAATAAAGTTAATGGAAAAAAGATGTCAATAAAAATTAAAATAAAAAACTTTTATCCACAAAAATGCTTTCCAGGGGAAATATTTCTATGGTTTCTAACTCAGAATGAAGCAAGCTTTTTGAAAATTTGCATTAGAGGTTCCAGTATTGAAAGAGCAGTCAGTGTAAGACCAGAGTAATTATTCCTTTTACTCTTTGACATTTTCTTCAAATTCCTCCTTTAGCTGGTTCTCTGTACTTTACTCAAAGATTTCCCCTTTTTTCAGGGACATGCTTCTTAAAATATTGGGAGATCATAGGCTTTTGAAAGGCAAAGGACATGTCAGAATGTCCAGCCTCTTCTACCAATGTGCCAATATCTTTCTCACCTATTTTCAGATGTGCACACCACTGTGGCCCCTCCTCTAATTGGAGCATTCCTCTCGATGACTATAATATCATGAAGAACCCAGCATATTCATGGTCATTTCTCTCCTGGTTCCACCCTTTACTCTCTGGACTTTTCTTCCTTGCCTTCACACATTCACTTTCTCCTTCAGCTCTCTTCTAAAGATTCTGAAGATCACCTGTCAGGATAAGGACCTGAGGTCCTTTTTCAAACTAAACTGCCAAGCATTCAAACTCTACTGCAGAGAACGCAACTCCAAAGGACTTGCCACGTTGTTTGAATGCCAAACATACTCTTGCCTAAAAGACAATCTTATGAAAAACTCACACAGGGAAAGTGTTCAAATGGTGGTCAGAAGAAGAGATACAAGGACACTTTCAAGGTCTCTCTTAAGAACTTTGGAATCGAATGTGTGACATGGGATATCTTGGCACAGGACCACCCAGCATCAGAGAAGGTGCTGTGCTCAACGAGCAAAGCAGAATTGAAGTAGCTCAAAAGAAACATGAGATGCACAAATTAGAGAATCCACCCCAAATGGACTATTTGTGCCTGATCTATGGTAGAACATTCCAAGCTCTTTTGGTCTGACCAGCCAGTCGGATGCACTGAAACTTGACTCTAACATAGTGGTGTCATTTTGGTCCTCTTGGAGAATGAAGGATAACAACCAACTGTGCACAGTCATCCCCCATTAGAATGTAAGCTCCTTGAGGGTAGGGGCTAATTTTTATTTTTTGCTTGTATTTGTATTCTTAGCACAGTGCCTGACACATAAGAAGCACTTAATAAATGCTTTATCTCTATATTTGAAATAGCTACTCCCTACCCTCCATTTATCAGCTATATACCTCCAAAACACATCCTTTCCAGGTATGTCCAGTGAACAGCAGCATGGGATCATAGCTGAACATTTTAGATGATGGAGGAACTCCTAGGACCACATTGGTCCCATAGCTTATATCACGGGAAGCCAGGGCAATAATCTAACGAATAAATGAAAGAGCAAATGTGCTTCTTATGGTATTTATCAGAGTCAGAAGAGATCCGTGCCTTGTTCTGTTTCCAACATTTAACACAGCCCCCCACATCAATGGATCAACAACCTATTCAGTGCTTACTATTTACTAGGCACTGTGCTAAGTAACGCTGCTTATATCTGAGGTTCCCAAACTTATTTGTCTTACTGATGCTTTTTCAAAAAGAAAATACTCAATGCCCCCTGGAAATCTATTTTCTTTAACCCTTTAATTTATTTTAAATTTGGGTCATTTCAAAAACATGCATCTATTTTTAAATGACACATCTTAAATTGAATAATTTATTGCAAATTCGTGTTTTTTTCCTGCACTGAAATTTCGATGCTGCAATATCGCATCATGTAACTGTATAGTACTGTACTGAGAATGAGTTATTACATGCACGTATTCCTCCCAATGTATGCTGGACTTCCCAAAATGAGCATTATGCTCACCTACCAACACTTGTTTGCTAAGACCTGTAGGCTGACTTGACCACTGATCAGTTATAACTTGCATTTTGTGTGTTTATTTGGAAAATAATGTAATCACTATGACTTTAACTCTGTTACACAACAGATGAAACACATCCAAATAGTTTTTTAAAATTTTCTTCTCTTCTTTCCTTATGCATCTACCATCCCCTGAGGCTACTTTT
>JAQQSZ010018107.1:0-10648 GCA_028646595.1 Phalanger gymnotis | reverse complement strand
TTTTTTTTCAGTATTTTTTTTGGGTCTCCTTTAGCAAATCATTGACTTGTTTTTCATGGTTTTCTCACATCGTTCTCATTTCTCTTCCCAATTTTTCCTCTACTCCTCTAACTTGCTTTTCCAAATCCTTTTTGAGCTCTTCCATGGCCTGAAACCAGTTCACGTTTTTCTTGAAGGCTTTTGATGTAGGCTCTTTGACTTTTTTGACTTCTTCTGGTTGTATGTTTTGGTCTTCTTTGTCACCAAAGAAAGATTCCAAAGTCTGAGACTGAATCTGAGTCCTTTTTCACTGCCTGGCCATGTTCCCAGCCAACTTACTTGACCCTTGAGTTTTTCATCTGGGTGTGACTTTTTGTAGAGTGAAGAGTACTTTGTTCCAAACTTGAGGGGATGCTCTGTGGTTTTCAGAGCTACTTCTATACAGCCAGCTCTGCCACACCAGCACTCCTCCTCCTCCAAGAACCACCAACCTGGACCTGACTCAGATCTTAAGCAGGCTCTGCACTCCTGCTCTGATCCACCACTTAATTCCTCCCACTAGGTCTGGGGCCAGAAGCAACTACAGCTGTAGTTCTGTAGCTGCACGACCCCCACTGCCCTTGGGGCGGTGGCCAAACTGTGAACTCCTTTCACTCTGTCCCCCGCAGCTTTTTCCACTAACCTTTTCTGTTGTCTTTGGTGTTTGTGGGTTGAGAAGTCTGGTAACTGCCGCAGCTCACTGATTCAGGGTGCTGGGGTCTGTTCCACCTGGCTCCCAGTCTGGTTGGTCCTGCCGCTGCCCACACCGAGCTCTGCTCCTCTCTGCTCCCAGCTCTGTGCGTGATAGACCTCACCCAGCAACCATCCAGGCTGTCCTGAGTTGGATCCCTGCTTCCCTCTGCTATTTTGTGGGTTCTGCAGTTCTAGAATTTGTTCAGAGCCATTTTTATATGTTTTGGGAGGGACCTGGTGAGGAACTCATGCAATTCCCTGCTTTCTCACCACCATCTTGGCTCTGCCCCCTGTGCTGTTGTTTTGAGAGCTTTTTCTAGTCAGCAAGCTCTGCCACACTAGTGCTCCTCCTCTCCCAAGAATCTCCAACCCAGACCACGACTAAGATCTGAGCAGGCTCTGCATTCCTGCTCTGATCTGCCACTTAATTCCTCCTACCAGATGGGCCTGGGGCCTGAAGCAATTGAAGCTGTAGTTCTGTAGCTGCACCACCTCTGCTGCCTCTGGGGTGGCGGTTGAACCGTGAACTCCTTTCACTCTGTCCCCGCAGTTTTTCCCACTAACTTTCTCTGTTGTCTTTGGTGTTTATGGATTGAGAAGTCTGTTAATTGCCACAGCTCACTGATTCAGGGCACTAGGGCTTGTTCAGCCTAGCTCCCAGTCTGGTTGGTCTGGGTGCAGCCTACGCTGGGCTCTGTACCATTCCGCTCCCAGTTCCATGCCATAGACCTTACCCAGCGACCATCCAGGCTGTCCTGGGCTGGAGCCCTGCTTCCCTCTGCTATTTCGTGGGTTCTGCAGTTTTAGAATTTGTTCAGAGCCATTTTTATAGGTGTTTGGAGGGTCCTGGAGGAGAGCCCTAGGCAAGTCCCTGCTTTCCAGCTGCCATCTTGGCTCCGCCCCAATTTCTCTTCTTTAATGTCATTTCCAGTGGTAAAAATCATAACAGTTTCTGATCTAGCGCCATCTGAAAGTGTCAAGGAGTTTGGTAGCAAGAATTTTCTTTTGTCTGTCTTCAGTGGCTGTGGCCATAGCCCCTGCAGGAGCAATTGCCTGGCTGCATCTCCACAGATGTTGCTTCTCAGGATGATGGCTCAGGACATCGGTTTGGAAGCACTACTATTTCCAAAGCTCTTAGGTTCAAGGTCTTGGGCCATCTCCATCAGGATCTGAGGGGAGATGATGGTCAAAATGGTGGCAGTGGTTTGACTAGCCTGGCATGTGTTGATATGCCTTAGATGATCTCTAAGATCCTTTCCAAATCCTGATTCTATTTTGCCTTAACTAAGGTAAAGTAGGTGCTATAGGGAAAATGTGGGATTCTATCCCAGCCTAAGTGATCATAATAACACTGTAATTTACTAATGATATAAACACAGCCTAGTGACATTCATGAGAATCTGGGTTTGAATCACAACTCTGTCATTGACTTTGTTGCTTGAACTTGAATGATTCATCAACTGTGGCCTAGCTCAGGCTTGTATATCTTCCCCATACTGTTCCTTCATGGAACAGCATAGAATCAGCTCATTAAAGAATGATGACATAGTGCTTGGCATCTAATGCAATGAATGATTTAAACATAGTAGATGACCATTAAATATTTATTGACTCAATGCAAGACACTTAAAATTCCACTATAATGAGTATCATTATAAAGAATTCTGGAAAACAAAGCAATCTTCAAGTTCCTGTGTGTAGCCCATAGCATGCATTTGTAACAAGAAAGTATCTATAGCAAATAAGTCTTTATTTAGCTAATCATGTATGGTCTTAGCTTAAGGACCAATCGGACTCTATAACAAAAGTGCAGTATTTGAGTCTGTACTGTTCCCATTGTAGGGAGGGAAAAATAAAAAAAGAGAATGGGGTTAACATAATACAGCACTTCATAGCTCTTCTGTCATCATGAAGCAACTAATCTTTAACTTCTCACCTAAAAAACTCACCTATCTAAAAAATGTTTTATTTGATGCTCCTTTTTAGAGCATTGTCACATCCCAATGATGCTTTTCCCTTCCAACAGAAACTTTTTTTTAGTAAGAAAAAAATAGTCAAGCAAAATAACCTACATATTGGTTACCTCTGACAAGTGTGTCATTCTATACCTACAGTTCATTGCCTCACTGCCTCTGAAAGAGGAGAGAGTCACATTGTATGCCATCAGCCTTTTGAAGTCAAGGTTGGACATTGCATTAATCAAAGTTCTAATGTCTTTCAGGGCTGTTTTTCTTTATATTATTGTGGTCATTTCTTCAATTGTTCTCTTAGCTCTGCTCACTTTGCTCTGCATCAGTTCAAACAAGTCTCAAGCTTCATTGAGTTGTTTATATCTTATACCACAGTTTATTCAGCTATCCCCCAAATAACTAGTACCTAAAGTTTCCATTTTTTTTTACCAAAAAATGTTGTTAGAAAAGTTTCTGTGACTTTTTTTAAGTATAGTTCCAAATTATCTTCCAAAATGATTGATTACCTCACAGTCCTAAAAAGTGTATTAGTATATCTGTCTTCCCGTAGACCCTCAAACATTTACCATATTTGGCTTTTGACATTTTTGCCAATCTGAGTGGTGTGAGGTGATGCGTTGGGGTTGTTTTAATTTGCACTTACTAATAATTTTGAGAATTTGTTCATATACTTGCTGATAGTTTGCCTTTCTTCTTTTGATAGCTGCCTGATAACATCCTTTTTGCCATTTATGTATTGCGGGGAATGGCTCTTGTTCTTATGTATGTTTATCAATTCCCCACAGAAATATTTGCTGTGAAGATTATCCCCCAATCAACAACCTCTCTTCTAATTCCCGCTGCAGAAACTTTAAAATTTTATGTAATCAAAACTGTCTATTTCATTTATTAAAATAACTTCCATCTCATTTGTCTAGACATTCTGCCCCAGGTGTATTTTTGAAAGGTACTTCCTTTTATTCTTATGTGACCTTTTATATTTAAGTTGAGTATCCATTGGGAAGATATTGTGGTAAATGTTATAAAATTTTGGTCTAAAATGAATTCCTGCCAAGCTGCTTTTCAGATTTCCCTGTAGTTCTTGTCAAATAAGGAGGCCTTGCTTCAGTAGTTTGTATTGCAGGATTTATGGAACACTTGGATGGTTCAGTTGCTTCTGGGTTTTCCTTAGTGTTTCACAACATCTATTAATCAATATCTATTTTTCTCACCAGTGCCAAACAGTTTTAACGATCATTTCTTTTTAACATATACTTTATGATCTGATAATACTAGGAGTCTTGGAGTTCTACATTTTTCACTGTTGCCCTTGAGATTCTTCCCTTTTTATTCTACCTAATGAATTTTATTATTATTTTGCCTAGTTATAGAAAGTAAATTATTGGTAGTTTACTTGGGATAGCACTTCCTTTCATCTTACCCCTCTTTCTCACTCCTCACACTGAGATAGTTCTTGTTTCCAACTACACTGATTTCCTCACCACCCTTTCCAGACTGGCTACACATTCTCTCATAGGCCTGACTCAATGTTCTTGGTGGGAGAGTTAGAAGACATTTTTGCTGCTCATCGACACTTCTAGACTCTCCCTTAACCACTTTCACTAAACAACCTCTTTTCCTTTGAGATTCATGATAGCCAAATTTATCACCCAATCCAAATCCAGGTCATTGTTATCCATTACTCCCCTTCCCAGGACATTTTCCTTCTTTCTTCAATGGGTTCAGTGCTTGGTTCAGAGTCTTTCTCTATTGTCTCCCCATTTCATATCAGGCAACTTCAATATACATATTGCTATCCTTTCAAATATCCTTATTTCCCAGTTTCCCAATCTACTAACTTCTCATGACTTACTCCTCTACTCTATCTGAGCTACATGCAGAGATGAAGAGATTAATCTTGTCATCATCCACTAGGCTTCCACTTTCATGTGCATGAATTCCAAAATGCCTTTATCTAATCAAAATCTTTTACCATTCCATTTCCCTATGCCCTCTTCGTACTAACACTGTCCTTTGTCCTCATCATGGCCTCTCTCCCTCTTATTCTTCAATTCTTTCCCAGGCATTATCCCTTAATTGGATATATTTCCTCCCTTCCCTATTTCAATCTCTTGGTAAACCAACTCAATTTCCCATTATCATTCTGCTTTGATTCCAATTGCTGATCATGCTTTGCCAAGCCCCTAAACTGGAATACATCCACTACCTGCATGCTTCACTTCTGTTCATGAGCTGCTAAATAGAGCTGGAAGAAAACCTAAAACCATGCTGAGTGGACACACTACAAATGTATATTATCTAATCTCAATTGAGCTCCTCATTAAGTTAGACAATCGACTAATTATCTCACTACTCATAGTGGTTATTCTAAACCTTCTCATCTCCTCTCAAACCTCCCATGGTACCCCATTCTTCCAACATCTCTGATAAGACCTCATTTCATACCGCCAAAAAAATCGATGTCATTTAGTGAAAGCTCCCTTTTCTGTCCTCTTCCTCACCTTAACAATACTGAGAAAAAGTGGCTTTTATTCTTGCTACAGTAAACCCCTCTATATGCACCCTTCATCCCACCACTTCCTAATTTCTCCAGCAGATTGACCCTTTTATTTTTCTGACTCTTTCAGTCTCCTGTCCATTGACTCCTTTCCTCTATGTACAAACATGCCCTTATAACCTCCAACCTTAAAAAGCCTTCACTTGGTCCAACTATCTATGGTATATACTGTCCTATATCTCTCCCCCATTCCAGGACCAAACCTCCTGAGAAAGTCTCTCCTCTTCTTAAATCCTCTGTAAACTGGTTTCCAGCCTCATCATTAAACTGAAACTGCCCTCTTCAAAATTGCCAGTGATCTCTTTAATTTTAAAATTGAATTGCCTTTTCTCAATTCCGATCCTCCTTGACCTCTCTGTAGCTTTCAGCAGTATCAGTCACCTTCTGCATCCTCACTCCTCTGCTTTGTGCTGCTGCTCTCTCCTGGGTCTCCCTTCTATCTGACCACTCCTCAGTCTCCTTTGCTATTTCTTCATCTAGTTTATGCCATCTGTGAGTGTGCTTTGTCCAAGACTTTCTTCTCTTTTCTCTTTAGACTATGTCACTTAGTGATCCCATCAGTTCGGTTATTACCTCTATGAAGATGACTCTCAGATCTAGATGTCTAGTCCTAACCTCTGCTGTGCTATAGTTGTACATCTCCGAATACCTCTCAGACATCTTGAGCTGGATGTCCTGTAGGCATCTCAAGCTTGGCATATCTAAAACCAAACTCATCCCCCCAGCCCATATCTAACCATTTCTGAACCTCCCTGTCATTTGTTGAAGGCACCACTATCTTCCCACTTACACAGGTCCACAACCTCAGTGCCTTTCTCAACTCACTCATTCATCCCACATATCCAATCTATTGCAAAATTTTGTAATTTCTACCTTTATAACATTTCTCATAACCTCTTCCTTGCACCCATACAGCCATAACCCTAGTTCAGGCCTTCATCACCTTTCACCTTCAAATAGTTCTTCATGCCACAAGTTTCTCCTCATTCCAACCCATTCTCTACACATTGCCAAGATGATTTTTTCTGAAGTGTAGGTCTGATCATCCTGTTCCATCCCTCAATAAACTCTTAACGGCTCTGTGTCACCTCCAAGACCAAAGACAAAATATCATTTGACATTCAAAGGCTTTCAGAACTTACCCCCACCCCCACCTTTCTATCTTCTTACACCTTATTTTCCGCCATTTACTCTTTCATTCAGGAACACTGGCCTTCCTTGCTTTCCTCCTTGCCGTTTCATGAACAAGATATTCCATCTCTCAGCTCCAGGAATTTTCTCTGTCTCTCATGCCAGGAAAATTCTCTCTCCTCATCTTCATTTCCTGGCTTCCCTCCAGGAAGCCTTTCCCAATCCATCTTAATTCTAGTGACTTCTCTCTGTTAATTATTTCCTATTTGTTCTACATTTAGCTTGTTTATATGTATTTATTTGCTTGTTTTCTCCCCCTATTAAGTTATAAACTTTTTGAGGTCAGGGAACATTCCTTGCCTCTTTTTGTATCCCTAGTATTTAGCACAGTGCCTGGCACATACTAGATAATGTTTCTAACTGCATGAGATTGAGATCAGAAAAGGGAATTTCAGAGTTCATGAACATGGAGGTGGTGCATTTGTTTACTTCCTGTTCCCTAGGCATTTAGATGATGCAGTAGAGCCTGGAGTCAGGGAGTCCTGAGTTCAAATTCAGCTTTAGACACTCATTAGCTAATGTGTTTCCTCAGGCAAATCACTTAACCTGTTTGCCTCAATTTCATCAACCGTAAAAAGGGCAGCACCTACTATGAAGGGTTGTTGTGAGGATCTGAAACATTTGTTAAGTGCTTGGCACAGTGCCTGGTATGTAATTGGTGTTATGTAAGTACCTATTTCTTTCCCTCCCCTCACCCCTTCCCTTTTCTTCTGGTATACCAGTGGTATCAAATTCAAATAGAAAGGCCACTAATCTGTACTTAAGGATTCCTTCCAGCCTTGCTGTTTTGCATTTTGTTAAACATTTCCCAATTCCATCTTAATCTGATACAGGATATACTGGGGGGTATTGTGGGCAGCCAAGCCTGTTGAATACCTCTGCTGGCCATAACATTCCATTCCCCAAACCTTGAGTGCACTGCCTCCTAGAGGCAAAAGAAGGTACCTTTTCGGAGTGTGTTAGTGCTTCCCCTCTCTGAAATTATTTTGTATTAACTTATCTGAACACACTGCATCTCTCTGATAGAATTTAAGCCCCTGGAGGTCTTAATTGGTGGGTAGAAGGGTTTTTATTTTTTGTCTTTGTTTTCCTCACAAAGTACTTATGAAATTCTAGAACTGAGTTTTAAAAAGGTGTTGCGTTGTTGTTGGTTTTTTTTTTTTTGAGAGACTATAGTATAGTATGGTGTAGTCAGATCTGGATTTGAATCCTACCTTTGGAATTTACTAGCTATTTGACTTTGGGCAGAGCTTCTTCCAGCCTCAGGGTTTTTTTGGCCTTACAATGTAAATATGCCTTATAGGGTTTCTGTGAGGATCAATTAAACCATAAAAGTGCTCTGTACATTGTAAATGTTTCATGTTAGAAGACTCCCTTTTCTATTCCTTTCCTCTTGCCCTCATCAAAATTAAATGTCTGGAAATGGTCTTTTTTTTTTTTTGATGTTTATGTTCAGAATAAAAAAACAATAAAATATCATTTCAAATTTTGTAGTAACTATAACACTACTGAGTTTATGGCTTATCTGTAAAATCAGAATCTTTCTTTCCCAGGGTGGTTGAGAAAATTAGAGATAATCACTCCTGCACATCTTTGTAGAAGTATTAGTTATTATGGCGTAAGTGTCATGAAAATTGGCAACCCAAAACAATCAGCTGGTATCTTTATCTGTGTCTGAATGTTTCAGTGCTTCTGTAGCCTGTGGGCACTCTATAAATACATATATTTTGGTCTTTACTCCCATCAGTCTATTTTGTCTTTAGAGAAAGAAGGAACAAATGAAACTTCTACTTGCCTCATTTTAAGTATCTCATCCTGTCGATTTCTGAGACCCACATAGTTTATAACCCCAAGTTTTGACACACATTTGTATGGATTCAGATATTCTTCTTTCCAGACTTTTAAAAGATGACCGCTGTCTAAGTCATATTGGAACACAGTTCCTTGAAAGAGCATTTATAAATATTTCCCAAAGAGCATCACTCTTTTCACTGAGTGGTAGAAATGTAATCAGTTTTAACCAGATTAGAAATAGAACAAATGGTTCAGCACTAGAAGAGTCACATGAGACTTCAAACTAAATCCAGATATCAATCCAGCTAGGCCTTTAGGCAGCTCAGTGTTTTCACAGGTTTCTGCATTTCCTGGTTTCTCAAGTCTCAACTCATAAGAAAGGTTCCTTTCTGCCAGACAGGAAGTACTGGAAATCTCCCAGGATCAATGTGAAAACAAAATAAAAAACTAGAACAAAAAACTTTTCCTATCTGCCATGATGGAATCACTGTGAGACACCATGTCAATAATTATGTACAGAAGGCTTCTTTTGTTTCCTAAAACTCTACACATCTTTAGCATACAGTAGGTGTCTTTAAAAATATTTGTCAAATTGAATAAGGCCTATTTATTACAGGTTAAATTGAACCAGTTAGGTTAATGCTTAGTGATTAGTAAGTTTCTAACCATCACCATATGTAGCAATTAGCGCATTCAGATAACTACATGTAGTTCATATAACACATCAAAGAATCAGTGTAGCAAAGTACCAGGTATCTTCCTCAAGGCTGAGTTGCTCAGGTTTAGAATGGGATGCTGATAAAATCATGAGAAGTGGCAGAGATTTGACACTGAATTGATATGATTCCTCTGGTTGAGGTTCATGTCATCAACATTTTCATTGCCCCCAGGATTATATGAAACAGAGTAAAATTAGTCAAAAATTTCCAAACTTCCTACTATGTATCTCACAATATGAGGTATAACCAAGAAATGGGCAATTTTGGCCACAGCAATAAGTCAACAAGTTCAAATGAATATATTATTGATTGTACATGTTGAGCCCAAAGTATACAGAGGGGCCCAGAGTGATTTTAGGTAGGAAAAATCAAAAGAAGGCTTCTTGGAATCAGGGTTTCAAGCTGAGTCTCAAAGGTGGTGAACAAGGTACCCAAGAGACTTTGAGAATCATAGATCTTAGAAATGTATCGAGGAATCATGTAATCTGGTTCAACTTCCTGACTTTCAGTGATGTGATCAAACCACCATCACCTCAGGTGGCACTCAGGCATAACAGACAGAGTGCTAGACTTGGAGAACCCAGGTTGAAGCCCTGCCTCTGCTACTTGCTTGCTGCTTGATTCTGGGCAAGTCCCTTAACTGCTCTTGAACCACAGCTATCTCACCTGTAAGATGGAGAAGATACATATGGCACTTAACTCATTGGGATATGGTGAAGCTCAACAGAAGCAGTAGATATAAAGCATTCTATAAACTTTAAAATGCTCATTAATACAGTTAGAACAAATATTATTGGGCAGGAAGAATGGCACATTCAAAAGATAGGGAGGGGTAGATTGTGCGGAAAATCCGAAATCAGCTTGGCTGAGTGGATGGCCTGAGTAAGGGAGGAACAAGAAATGAGGCAGGTGAAGAGGACTCTGGAACGATGGAGGGCTTTGAAGGAGAAGTTGTGTCTCAGTTGTGACTGCTAAAATCTTGAGCAAGGGAAAGTGACACGATGAAAACCATGTTTGAGGAATGTTGAATTAGCTGCTATTCGTAAGATGGAATGGGAGGGGGAAGGGGAAATCCTGGAGGCGTGGAGTCCAACTAGGAAACTATGGCAGTAGTCTAGACATGAGGGAGGAAACTAGGAGGGTTGTCCTCCCGTGAGTGAAGACTGCTACTAGCCTACAGTTCTTTTTGTTCTCTGTCAAAAAAGAAAATCTCGTGCTTATACAGAGGATACGATTTTATTGGCAACAAAGACTTCTACATACAATATTGCACAAATTATAAATGGATCAACAAAATAATATTTAACTACACAAGTTGTCACTGGTACTTACATAATATTATTTCTTAAAGTTTTGTGCGTGCTGTGCGTCAAGTTCCTATGAAGAGGATGCAAGTGAGCAGGATATGAATACGACAATCATACTTAAAGGAACTCCAAGCTACTTCAGTTCTGACAGTGTTAACTTTCAAACACGAAGCATAGACGCTATCACATAAAACAAAGCATTCAATATGTCAAACCCTGCAGAATCAAGAACTAGGATATAAAACAAACACTGTCAGAGACAACTGTGGGGATGAGTGTTAGTTCATGTTCATTTTTAAAAAGGCTATTCCTTTAATAATCTTCCAGCAACAGGTTAGGATTCAGAAAATATTAAATTTGAAACTTTAGAAAAGACAACCATAATCTACTGAAGGGAAG
>JAQQSZ010018106.1:0-10648 GCA_028646595.1 Phalanger gymnotis | reverse complement strand
ATGGGGAGAAAATTTGTAATTCAAACGCCTGTGAAAATCAATGCTGAAAACCAAACATGTCAAAAATAAATTAAAATTAAAAAAAAGAAAAGATAGGCTAAAGAGGTGGGTTTATACAATTATCCAGCTTTATTTTGTGTACCTGTCAGCAGCAAAAATCCATTTCTTGGAAGCTAAAAAAATTGAAGATGATTTATTAAAAGTCAAATTAAAACTTGGCTGTATTCAAGAATACCCTAAGAGCTAAATCAGAGATTATATTTGAAGTAAGATAACATATTTTTTAACTTTCCACATTTCCAAGTATTTTGATAGGAAAAGGACAAAGTGGCTGTAGTCTTTGATATATAAAATCGGGAACAAAAATCTAGACAATTTCTAAAACGGTCAGAACCTTTCATGTGCAAATCAAAGCTTGTGCAAGCTGTAAAACGTTGAAGGTTTAGCAAAACCACAGTGGAGATTTTATGACTTAAAACTTTCTTGAGGGATTGGGCAGCAAGGTTGCACAGTGGATAGAGTACCAAGCATGGAGTCAGGAAGATTCATCTTCTTGAGTTCAAATCTGGCCTCAGACACTTACTAGGTATGACCCTGGGCAAGTCACTTAACCCTGTTTGCCTCAATTTCCTCATCTGTTAAATGAGCTGGAGAAGGAAATGGCAAACCACTCCAGTATCGCTGCCAAGAAAACCCCCATGGGGTCACGAAGAATCAGACATGACTGAACAGGGTTTGGGGAGAGAACCAGGAGAGGGATTCAGCATTTAATTCAATTAAGCTGACATTTTTAAAGAACCTTTTACATCCACTGCCCTGTCTGAGAGTGCTATGAGAAAAATTTTGATGGCTCCTGCCCTCAATTAATTTATATTCTATTAGAACAGTCTACAGATAAATATTACATAAAGACATTAAGAGGAGAGAGGAAACAGTTGGGGAATCAGGGAAGGATGGATTTTCAAAGGAGGTTATACCAGAGCGAGCCTGGAAGGAAGCTCAAGATTATGAGTGGTGGAGATAAGAATAGAATGCATTCAAGGTACAAGATTTGGCTTTTCTAAATCCATAGGAGTAGTGGATGGAATGTTGAACTCCAAGTACTCTATGGAAGTTTGCTTGGAATATGGAGTTCATGAAAGGCAATAGCATACTGAAACAAGGCTGGAAAGACAAATGGAGGCAAGATGATAAGGTACCTTAAATATCAGTCTGAAGAATTTCCATTTTACCCTGGTAAGTCAGTCAACAAGCATTTATTAAACACCTACTATGTGTCAAGCACTGCTGAGGATACAAAGAAATGAGACAAAATAGTCCTGCTCTCCAGGCACTCACATTCTAATAGAGGAGACAACCTACAAACAATTAAGTACATACAAGATTTATACAAGGTAAATTGGAGGTAATCTCCAAGGGAAGGCACTAGCATTGAGGGTGATCTGGAAAGGTTTCTTACAGAAAGTGAGACTTTCATTGAGACATGAAGGAAGCCAGGGAAGCCAAAAGGTGGAGATAAGGAAGGAGATTACAGGCATTGCGGGCAGCCAGTGAAAATGCTCAAAGTTGGGAGATAGTATCAAGAGTGAGGAGGCCAGTGTAATTGGGTCCTGGAGTATTAAAGAGGAGAGTGAAAGTAAGAAGACTAGGAAGATAGGAAGCAGACACATTTCAAAGGGTTTTCTCTTCTTTTATGGGGGAGTTGCAAGGCAATTGGGGTTAAATGACTTGCCCAGGGTCACACAGCTAGTAAGGGTTATGTGTCTCAGGCCAGATTTGAACTCAGGTCCTCCTGACTTCAGGGCTGGCCCTCTATTCACTGCACCACCTAGGTGCCCCCAAAAGGCTTTCAAAGCCAAACAAGGGATTTTACATTTGATTCTGGAGGTCATAGGGAACCAGTAGAGTTTGTTGAGGGAGGGGGAAGGGACAATAAGGATATAAATGAAGGTCTTTGAGTCTGTACAGTCAGACCAAATGCTGATAACAATGTGCAGATGTATTGGGGGTGGGTGAGGCTAAAGGGAGGAAACATAATTAAGAAGTTATTAGAGCCAGGAAAGAGGTAATAGGGCCTGATCTGGGGTAGTGTCCTTATGAGTGGAAATAAGAGACAGATGAATGAGGTGACATGGAGGAGAATTGGCATGACTTGGTGACTGACAGGATATGGGAGTGGACAAGTTGAAGGAGAAGGAAGAGTCAAAGATGGATTCAAGATTATGAACTTGGTCAAATGGAAAGTGGTGGAGGGGCAGTTAGATGGCACAGTGAGTAGAGTACCGGCCCTGGAGTCAGGAGGACCTGAGTTCAAATCCAGCCTCAGATACTTGACACACTTACTAGCTGTGTGACCTTGGGCAAGTCACTTAACCCCAATTGCCTTGCCTTTTCCCTTCAAACAATAAAAAAAAAATTGGGAAGTGGTGGAGCTGTAAGGAAGCACAGCAAAGTTCAGGATAGGGGAGGGTTTTCCGAGAAAGATAATGAGTTACAATGAATGCTGGTTGATTTTGAAATGCCTTTGAGACATCTGGGAGGCCATGCCCAGAAGATGATTCATTACGTGGAACTGGACTTAAGGTGAGAATTTAAGACTAAACTATAAAAATTGTAACAAAGAGATGTTATATATGTATTTAACATAGATGTAACACAGAGATGATCATCATCGAGGTGATCCTTAAACCAATTAGAGCAGATGAAAGGGAGAAGAGAGGAGGGCCCAGGATGATGATACAATAAAGCTATTAATAAGAAATAGTCACACAGACAGGAGAACCAAGGAAGAGTAGAGGACAAAAGGGAGGAGAGAGTATCCAGGAGAAGGACAAGTGTCAAAGGGGCAAAGAGGACAAGGAGAATGAGCATTGAAAAAAGCCTTTCCCAGTTGGGAAATCATTGGTAACCTTAGAGAGGGCAGTTTCATTTGTGAGATAACATTGAGAGCCAGACCGTAATGGACCGAAAAGTGAGTGGGGAGGGAATGAAGAAGTGGAGGCAGTAGGTATAGCACAGATACATTTTTCCCTGGAGACTGGCAATGAAAGGGATGATGATGATGATGAAGCCAATAGGAAGGTTAAGTGACTCATCCAATGTCAGACAAGTAGTAAGCAGCAAATGACGCATTTGAAATTGGTTCCTCTGACCTCAGAGCAATGTTCTTCTAATCTGATTGCTTAGAGAGATGTTATGGTCAAACGAGTCTAAATGTTAGAGGCAGAGCAAAGACCAAGGCTTTTCTTTAAAGTTTCTTTAAAGCTCCCAAACCCAGCACCAAGGCGGGAAGGGCCCAGGCAAGCCTAATACAGGGAGTGACCACGGACCCCTGTGAAAAGAGGAAGGACATAGGTACATCCCAGCTCAGGACTGGTTACTGAACCCAGGAGCAGAGAAGGGACCCATGCAGAGCCCAACAAAGAAGGCAGCCCCAGTTCTCTGTGACGAGAGAGTTGGGGTATAAGTAGAGTTGTGGAGCAGCCCCAGAGTCCCTTGAAGGTGGTGGGGCACGTCTTGGTACAGTAGTATAGTATTTGGTAAACCAAGAAAACCAGATTACTAGAATAAGAACTCACTATTTGACAAAAACTGCTGAGAAAACTAGAATGCATTCTGGAAGAAATAAGATATAAACCAGCATCTCACACTGTATACAAAGATAAACTCAAAATGGATATGTGACTTACTTATAAAATAAGCAAGTCAGAGTTACCTTTTAGATCTATGAATAGTGGAAGAGTTAATTACTAAATAAGTGGTAGAGATGTTGCACAAGATAAAATACATAATTTTGATTATTTAAAATTTTAAAAGTTTTACACAAATAAATCTAATGCAGTTAAAGTTAGAAGAGAAACAGGTAATTGGGAAAAAAATCTGCTGCTAGTTTCGTGTTTTAAAAAGTTTTATTGACAAGTTTTGTTTTTACATTACAAACTTTTAAAGATTAACCATGCTCCTTTAGAAGCTACTCATCGCAAAGTAAACGATTAAGTAAAACTGATAGCCCAATGACCTTATCTGAAAGCACTTGCAACATTCCGCTTCTGGAGCTCCCTCTCTCTCTCTCATTTCTTTATTCTTTAAATTGTTTTTTAAAAATTAACAGAAATGTATTTTCTTCTCTTTCTACCTGTGGTGGATGAAATGACTGAGGAAACAAAGGTTTGAGCTTCCAAGTTTATCAACGTAATAAGCAATGCATGTCAATTACCTAAAAAAATCAGGACTAGACTCTTTCCTCAGCTTAGGGCTAGACCCCAAATACAAGTGTGGGGGGAGACTTTTATACATTAAAACAACTGATCAAATAAGACCATTTAATTAAAAGAAAACATTAATCTGGATACGCATTAGGTAGTCTTATTTCTAATTGGGGGAAAGATTGGGGACTTCCCAAATTTTGAGGGAAAGAGCGATTAGGTGCTATTCTCTAAAATCAAAAAAGGGGTCCCGCTCCTCCCAAATGTCTTTATACAATCAAAGGAACATAGAAATAATAACTGATTGACCTAAACAGGGCCAATTTTCGGATAGGATATACAGGGTGCTTGAGATGTGCAACCATGAGAAACTCCTTGCATCAGTCTTTGGCTCTGACTTGGGTTTCTGGTCAGCATAACCTAGGTTCTTAGTTTGCCACAATGAAAAGAGCAGCTATAAATATTTCTGTACATATAGGATCTTTTCCTCTTTCTTCGATCTCTTTCTGGATATAGATTTAGCAATAGTTTAGCTGGGTCAAAAGGCATGCACTGTTTGATACCCATTCACAGGTCCACCTACAGTGCATCCATGTTCCCACCCCACTTACATTTGTTCTTTTCTTTTTTGTCATTCTGCAAATCTCTTGGGTATGAGGTAGAACTTCTCAATTGCTTTAATTTGAATTTCTCTAATATTAGTTATTTGAAGCATTTTGAAAATATGGCTATAGATAGAGCTTGGGCTTTTTCTTTCGAGGACTATCTATGTATATCCTTAGACTACTTATCATGAATAATGGCTCTTATTATAAATCTTAAGCAGTTCTATATATAAGTATATATTTTCTTGTTGTTCAGTCATTTCAGACTCTTCATGACCCCATTTGGGATTTTCTTGGCAAATATACTGGAGTGGTTTGCCATTTCCTTCTTCAGCTCATTTGAAATATGAGGAAACTGAGGCAAACGTGGTGAAATGACTTGCCCGAAGTCACATAGCTAGTGTCTCAGACCAGTTTCCTGGTCTTCCTGACCAGTCCTCCTGACTTCAGTCCCCATGCTCTATCCACTGTGCCACCTAGCTTTCCCTAAAATAAAACCTTTATAAGAGAAACTTCTGGTGAATTTTTCCCCCTGGTTAATTGTTTCCTTTTTAATCTTGCTTTATTTGGATATGTTTGTTCAAATTTTTGTAATTATTTTTATGTTATCAAAGTTATCCATTTTATCTTCTGGTTGCCTCTCTATCCCTTGTTTGACCATGAACTTTTTTCCTATCCAGAAATCTAATAGTAATTTTCCTCCCATATTTCTCTCACGTATCCATTTAGAGCTTATTCTAGTGGAAGGTGTGAGGTGTTGATGTAAGTCTAATTTCTTTCATACTGCTATCTTTTTTTCCCAGTAGTTTTTGTCAAATAGGTAGTCCTTATCTTTGTGGCTGAGGTCTTTATATCTGTCAGAAACTAGGGTACTAGATATATTTGCATCTGTATGTTGAATAGCTAATCTATTGTACTGGTCAATCTATTTTTTTTTAACCAGTCTCAATGGTTTTGAAAATGATTACTTTATAGGATGAGATCTGGCACCCTTCATTCTTATCTATTTTTCATTATTTCCTTGGGATTCTTTACGATTTGGCCTTTTTATTATTTTTTTCTAGTTCTATAAATCTTTTGGTAGTTTGAGCTATATGACCTTACATGCTCCAATAAATTTAGCTATTATTGTCATTTTGATTATATTTACTCATCCTACCCATAAGCACTTACTATTGGTCCAATTATTTCTGTAAACAGTTGTTTTAGTCTTAATCATATAGTTCTTTTATGTATCTTGGTAGGCAGACTCCAAAGTATTTTAAACATTCTGTAATAAATTAAATTTATTATTTCTTTGTTCTGGGCTTTATTGATATTATGTAGAAATGCTGATGATTTGTGTACATTTATTTAATGTCTGATAAGTTGATTGATTATAAGTTATTTCACTTAATTTTCATTGACTCTTTAGTGTTCTTTAATTACACTGTCATATCTGCAAAAGTGATAATTTTGTTTTGTTTTTTCTTTATCTTTTCTTTATCTATATGAATTCCCTAGGCAGCTAGCTATTCCAGTGGTAGAACACTGGGCCTGTAGTCAGGAAGACCTGACTTGAAATCAGACACTTCTTAGCTCTTTAACACCAAGAAATTCACTTAATTTCTGTCTGCATCAGATTGCCCAAATGTAAAAAGTGGATAAGAATAGCACCTACCTCTCTGGGTTGTTTAAAGGATCAAACAAGATTATATTTGTAAAGCACTTAGCACAGTGCCTGGTTCATAGTGGACAATTAATAAATACTTCCCTCACTTTGTTTTTCTTGTTTTATTGCTATAGCCAGCATTTCTAGTACTGCATCAGATTGAAGGAGTGACAACGGACACACTTGTTTCATCCTTGATTTTATTGGTGAAGATTCTAGTTTATCTCCATTACATATAATGGTAACTCTTGGTTTCAACAATATACTATTTATCATTTTAAAGAAAGCTCCATTTATCTCTGTTTTCTAGGTTTTGTTTTTAACAGAAATGGTGTTGTATTTTTTCAGAAGCTTTTTTTCCTGCTCCTATTGTTATAATCAAATGATTCCTCTTGAATTTGTTGTTAATATGGTTAATGAAGTTTTTTATATTTTTGCATTATTATATATTATGTTATATATAAATAAAAATATATTAAATATTATATATATATATATATATATAAAACTGCATTTCTGGTATAAATCTAACCTAGTCATATGCATAATCTTTGCACCTAGGTGCCTGGAGTTAGAAAGATCTTAATTCAAATCTGGCCTCAGGCACTTATTAGGTGTGTGACTCTGGGCAAGTCATTTAACCTCTGTTTGCTTTAACCCATTGGAGAAGGAAATGGCAAACCACTCCAGTTGCTTTGCCAAGAAAACCCCATGGACAGCATTGGCATGCTATAGTCCACAGCGTCATAAAGAGTCAGACACAGCTGAACAACTCGACAATATTTTATTTAATATTTTTGCATGTATGTTCATTAAAGATATTGGTCATTTTTTTTTCTGTTTCTACTTTCCATGGTTTATGTTTCATGACCATATCTGTGTCATAGAAGGAATTTGGTAGGATCCCTTCTTTTTTTCTTTCTATTTTTGCAAACAGTTTATGTGATATTAAAATTAATTGTTTTTAAAATGTGTGAAAAAACTAACCTGTGACTCCATCTGGTCTTGGAGTTTTTTTCCTTTGGAAGTTCATTTATGGTATATTCAATTTTTTTCCATGGAAATTGGGTTGTTTAAATTCCCTGTAACTTATTCTGTTAATGTAGATTATTTTCAATTTTTGTATATGTTATTTCATATAAGTTGTCAGTCTTATTGGCATATAGTTTGACAAAATAATTTATAATAATATCCTTTATTTCTTATTCATTTGTTTTGAATTCTCCTTTTTCACTTTTGCTGCTGGTAATTGGGTTTTTCTCTTTCTTCTTTTTAATCATATTAGCTAATGGCTTATTTGTTTAAAAGAAATGGAAAAACAGCCCCTATTTTTATTTATTAATGCAATTTTTTGTTTTCAATTTTGTTAGTCTCTCTTTTGATTGTTACAATTTCTATTTTGATGTATAATTGGGGTTTTATAACTTGCTGTTTCTCTAGTATTTTAGTTGCATTTCTAATTCATTAATATGTTCTTTCTTTTTCATGTTAATAAAACTATTTAGAGATATATAATTTCTGTTAAGGACTGTTTTAGTTGTACCTCTAACACTTTGGTATTTTGAGTTGTCATTATCTTCGGTAAAATTATTTATTGTTTCTATGATTTCTTCTTCGATCTGCCAGTTATTTAGGATTAAGTTATTTAGCTTCCCATTCATTTTAATTCACTTTAAATGGCACATTTAATATAATTTTATTGTGCTATGATCAACTATGAATGCATATAGTATTTATGCTTTTCTGTCCTTGCTTGTGAAGTTTTTATGTCATAGGAAATGATCAATTTTGTAAAGGTATGATACACAGCTGAAAAACATGAATACTCATTTTTCTTTCTATTCAGTGAGCAATAGAGTCATAGCTAAATAAAAGTCATATCTAATTTTTCTAAAATTTTGTTCAGGTTCTTAACTTCTTTCTTGTTTATTTTTTGGTTAGATTTATCTAGGGTTGATAGGAGTAAATTGAGGTCTCCCATCATTATAATCATACTGTCTATTTCTCTACATAATTAATTTAATTCATCCTTCATCCCCACCTGACTTTTCTGCTCCTTTTTGTGTATTGTTTTCCTCCATCAAAATGTAAGTTCCTTATCTTTCTTTTTCCTGTATCTGTACCCCCAGCTAAATGCTAAGTGCACAGTGACAAACACATATTAAGTACTTAATAAATGCTTCTTTCTTTCCTTCTTTCCTTCCTTCTTTCCTTCCTTCTTTCCTTCCTTCCTTCCTTCCTTCCTTCCTTCCTTCCTTCCTTCCTTCCTTCTTTCTTTCCTCCCTTTCTTCCATCCCTGTACACTGAAAAGTAATGTGATTTCCCTAAGGTGTGTCAAAGGTAGAACTTTTATCTATTTTTCTGGATTCCAAGGTCAACTATCTACCTACTACACCATGCTGCTTTCTCCTCGCAATTATATCATGATTATAGGAATTATTGACAATGAAATTATATTAATATTAAATACATAAGCACCTAATGGCATAACACCTAAATGTTAAAGAATATTTAATAGAATTGCAAAAGGATCTAGAAAGAAGTCAATAGTGTCAGGCGACTTGAACACCTCACTTTTAGAATCAAAGTCAAACAAAAAGATCAACAAGAAAGCAGCTGAAGAATTGGACAAGATGGGGAAAAATTTAGATTTGATAACTATGTAGAAAAACTGAGGGCAGCTAGGTGGCACAATGGATAGAGTGCTGGGCTTAGAATCAGAAATATTCATCTTCTTGAGTTCAAATCCAGGCTCAGACACTTACTAGCTGTGTGACCTCAGAAAAGTCACTTAACCCTGTTTGCCTCAGTTCTTCATCTGTAAAATGAGCTGGAAATGAAAAACCACACCAATATCTTTGCCAAGAACCCCACCTACCCACCCACAATGAGATCACAAAGAGTTGGACATGAATGGAACAACTCAACAACCAAAAGACTGAATAGCTTCGTTGGGGGATTTATTGGTTATTCAAATATGCATGAGACCTTTGTAATTACTATCAAACTCTAAGGCATTAAACCTTTTAAAATTAAGGCCAAAAACCCCCATAAATTTTAAGCTACTTTTCTGAACTATAAAACATTAAAATAGTGTTTAATAAGGGAAATTTGACCAAAGATGCAGATCTAAATGAAGACCAACAGTTTTGGTTCAAAGACCAAATTATACAAGAGATCAATAAAATTATGCTAAACATAATAAAATTATAATACAATATATCAAATTTGTAGGTTGCAACAAAAGGCAACATTATTTCCCTGAATGCTTATTTTAACCTTAAAAAATGGAAAGATTAATAAGTTGTTTACAGTTCTAAAAACTGAAAATCAAACAATTTAATGCACCTCAAATAAGCACAAATAAAGTGCTAAAGAGAAAGAAGCAATTACCAGGGGTTAAAAGCATAAAAACCTAATTAAATTAATAAAACAAAGAAATGTTTGCAAAAGACCAATGAAACTAATAAGCTGTTAGCTAATGCAAACAAAAAAGAAGAGAAGAGAAATCCCAATGACCCAAATTAGAAATGAGAAGGGTGAAATCACAATGAATAGTGAAGAAACAAAAGAAGTTATTAGGAAATATAACATACTGTTAAATGCCAAAAAAAAAAGTAAGGATATTAAAGAGATAGATTAATTCCTTTTAAAGCTATAAAATGTTCAACTTTGCAAAAGAAAACATAGATAACCTAAATAAACCAATTATTAGGAAAAAGAAAAGGCCCTTACTACTGCTACATTTAAAACATTCTAGAAATAGATGATTCATGAGTGAAACACCTCCTTTAGGGCACTTATTATCTCTATGCTATGTAACTAAGGCACTCTTGGGGGAAGTAGGAATTGCTCCAGCCAAACTGGAAACCAATATCAATTTATGCCCACAAAGTCACTAAATACTATAACTCAGCAATACTACTACAAGGATTTGTGTGGACAAAAGCATTTCTAGCACTTCTTTTTGCTATAGCAAAGAACTAGAAGAAGGTGCTTATCAATCAACTGGGAAAGGCTGAACAAATGAATGTGATAGAATATTATTGTGCTGGAAGAAATAATGAATGGGATTATTTCAGAATAACTTGAGAAGTCCTGAATGAACTGAGTCGGAAGGAAGTGAGCAGAATAGAGAGAATGGTGTATACAATAATAACATCATTTATTTATTTATTTATTTATTT
>JAQQSZ010018105.1:0-10648 GCA_028646595.1 Phalanger gymnotis | reverse complement strand
CTGGGTTCAAATTGTACCTCTAACACATATTGTGTGTGACCCTGGGAAAGTCATTTAGCTCCCTTAGATTTATTCACTTTGTCAAAGACAGGTTTGATACTGTTATGGATGAAGTTTCTCACTTGCAGTCACCAAATACTAATGTTTGGGTAATATGTTTTTTTAACAGTTCATGGTATACACACACTCATGTATATACATATACATATGTGTGTATGTATTTGGGGCAAGGGAAAAACTTGAGATCCAGACTTTTCTCTAACCTCCTATTTTAATGCCTCTCCTGTTTGGTAACTTATATATTAAGCCTACCTTCATCATCATGTTGACATTCCATACCTTTACACCTTCTTATTGTCTCATCTTCTTGCCCTTATTTTTCTGGGCCTAGAGCCAGGAAGATCTGTATTTAAATTCAGCCTTAGACATTTACTACCTGTGTGACCCCAGGCAAGGCACTTGACTGCTGTTTGCCTCAGTTTCAACTATAAAATGTCGATAATAACAGTAACTACTTCACATGGTCGTTGTGATGATCAAATGAAATATTTGTAAAGCACTTAGCATTGTGCCTAGCACATTGTAGGTGCTATATAAATGCTTATTCCCTTCCTCATTTCCCCGGGTACTCTTGCCTTTTTACACAACTTGACTCCATAGCTTTTTGCCATTCCCTGTTGCTAATCTCTACCCAGGGCCATCTGCATCAGTCATTTTATTATTCATTAATTCATTTGCTTCTGTATTTGTTTGCTGATCCTGAACTATTGAGCCTTGCCTAGGAAAGTCATTAATCTGGTTGATTTCATCACACTGTGATTCAGAGAAGTAAGCAGAGCCAAGAAAACAATCTACACAATGACTACAACAATGTTAATGAAATCAAAAGTAGAGATATAAGAAATCACCTCACTCACTCCTTTCTAGAGAAGGAAGTTCCAGAAGTTTGGAAAATTGCTTATATTTTAAGATTTTTTTTCAATGTATTGATTTGTTTTGCCGATTATTTTTCTCCTTGCTTTCTCTCTCTCTCTCTCTCTCTTTTCTTTAAAGTTATATGTTGTATTTCTCTGGGAGATGAGATAAGAAGTGATATTAGGAGAAATTTTGGCAATGTAAAACAAAAGTCTATAAAAATTTGTTCAAAAGTAAAAAGAATTTTTGACCTGAATATTAAAGTTGATGCCATAAAAAAATTAGAAGAGAAGCAGAGCATATATTTTTCACAATTAGGGATAAGAGATAAATTATTAACCAAAAGACATACAAGTAATTAGAAAAGAAAAATAGATAATGTTGATGCCATGAGATTGAAATGCTTAGCATAAACAAAATTAAGGCATCTAGAGGAAAAAAAAGAGTGATCAAAACGGAGAAAAATCTTTGTATCAGATTTCTTCAATGAGGGGTTGTCATCCAAAATATACAGATAAGTAATAAAATATAAGTAATAATAAAAATGATTTCATAGGAGATAAGCAGTCCAAGGACATAAGCAATTCTTGAAAGAATTGCAAAGAATTAACATACTTTTGAAAGAATGTCCCAAATTCCAAGTAAGATAACTAAAAGTAAAATACAACTCTGAGGTTTCATCTCATACCCTGAAAATACCACCACTACCACCACCTTATGTACAAATGCTTTAAGGATTACAAATATTATCTCATTTTAGCCTCCCAACAACCTTGGACCATCATTTTCTCCAGTTTATACATGAGGAAACATACCTAGTAAGTGTTTGCGGCCAGATTTGAATTCAGGTCTTCCTGATTGAAGGTCCAGAGTTCTCTATCTATTGAGAAATTTATCTGAAAAGGTGATAAAAAGACAGCAATATTAATGATGGAGGAAAGGGAGTGGGAAGGAATTAATATTTATTAATCATTTGCTATGTTACGGGCACTTTACTAAGTGCTTTTCAAATATCTAATTTGTTCCTTACAACAGTATCATGAGATACATTCTGTAAAAATGATCCCCATTTTGCAGTCAAAGAAAATGAAGTAGTAAGAGATTTATTGGGTTGTCCAAGGTCACATAACTAGAAAGTGTCTAAGACCACATTTGAACTAAACTCTTCCTGACTCCAATCTAGCACTCTATCCACTTTACCACCTAGTTTAGGGGTTTTGGAAAGATTAGAACATTAAGGTATTGTCAATGAAGCTGTGAACTAGTCCAAACATTCTGGAAAGCAATTTGGAGTTATGGGAAAGATGTGACTGAAATGTCTGTATCATTTGACCCAGATACGACACTGTGAGATATGGATCCTAACATAGTCTCTGACAGAAGTAAAGGCTACCCAGACACCAAAATATTTATAACAGCACTTTTTGTGGTAGCATAAACTAGGAATAAAGTAGATTGCCCACTAATTGTGGAATGATTAAATAAATAGTAATACTTGAATATAATGACATATTGCTGCATTGCAATAAATGATAATATAATAAATACAGAGAAGCATGGAAAGACATCGACTGATTCTGTGAAGGTATCAGAGCTGAGAACAGAAGTACACAATGACTACCATAATTTAAATGGAAAATAATAACCAAATTATAACCAAAAATCAATGTTGCAAAATTACAAAGAACAAACACGACCCAAAAGAAAAAAGTAGGAGAAACTGTTTCCTCCCACCTTTTGCAGAAGTGTGGATTCTTTGAGTGTGGAATATATCATATGTTGTCATTTCTTATGTATTAATCAGTTTTGTTGATGGGTCCTCTTCATTTTCTTTTTAATCTAAAAATATCTTTGTTATAAAGGATGACTCTCTGAGATGGTGAGGTAGAGGTATACGAGAGGAAATTTAGGCAATGTATAAATAATAGATATCAATAAAATATATTTTAAATGTTAGGAAGAAAAAAATGAAATGATATTAAACACATTTAAAGATGAGATGCATGAAAAGCAACGAGATGGCCATTTTAATAACCCAGGTGAAGGGATGGGAAAGAGAACTACCGAATAAAATTTAATTGATAGCAAAAGACAGCAATTTTTTGAAACAATTTTTAAAAGATAATAGCCTAGACAAGGAATGATGAGTGTCTAAGTTGAGGTAAAGGCTGCATGAATGCAAAAAAAAATATTTAAGACAAGATATAGAGGTAGAATAGATAAAAATTGACAACTTATTAGACATGATGAGGGAAAGAAAGAAAAATACAGAAAATAGTGAAAGATGACAGTAAAGTTTTTGGACTGGTAGAACGCTAATATCCTCACATGAAACTGGGAAGCTTTAAGGAGGGATAGAATTAAAGTGAAATATCAAGAATTTTGTTTTGAACTAATTGAATTTTGAGATTAAAGTAGGACATCTGAGAGTAAACTTCCACCAGACATTTGTTAATATCAGAATGGAGTTTTGAAGAAGGGGCAGAATTAGAAGCAATGACATTATTTCATATACAAATTTTGGCTAAATATGGAAAAAGTAAAAACAAATCAACCTTTCTAGCAATTAGATGCATCCACAAATAGCATGGGCAGTTTTAAGAAGTATTGACTTTCTTAGTATTGAAAGTCTTTGAAATGAGACTGAATAATTAATTTCCAGAGATATTTTTGACAAAATTCTAGTTTGAGAAAATTCTACTTTTGAACTTCTTTTGAACCTTCAAAGTCTTTGCTCTCAACTTAGATGTGTCACTAGCATCACAATCACAATATCCAAAATCAAACTTGTTTTTCCTCCCAATTGTTACTAAATTCCTTAATTACAATAAATCCTCACCTAATCTTTCCTGTTCTCCTCTCCATTTCTACCCAATCATAACCAGCTCACAAGTTAAATGCTACCTTTTTCAGGATGTCATTCTTCATCTACCATCCCTGTATTGCCCAAATATTTAGAATTTTGAATATTTATATATTCCCTAATGCTTTTGCCATATTTTAGTTTGTGTATCTTATATTCACCACTACTAGATTATAAACCCTATATTTTATTTATACTTATTTCTCCCACACAATATAGCACAATTTTGTCTTTTTGATCAGCATTTTAAAATTTTTAAAGTTGAATTGGATTTGCAATCATCTTTGGAGTCAATCCAAATACCAGTAAGGGGATTAAAGCAAAATGAACAACCTAATATAACCAAAGTAACATTTGTAGTCCTCAGCATATTCTAAAATGCTTAAGAGATTGTTCTTGCTTGCAGTTTTTTTATATTAAAGTTTGTATTGGATTTATCTTTCTACCATTGCACAACTTATGATAGCTAGAAATAAGATCAGAGGTCACCCAATAAACTCAAATATTTCTAATCAAGTGAGAATCTCTTTTCCACAGAACTAAATATTTGACTACTTCAAGGAAATTTATTTTGTGGCTCCCTTAGGTGATAATTCTTAACTAAAATCATTATCTGTCCAGTTGAAAACATTGGATTCTTGTGAAGTTGAATTGGATTTTCTGTGACATTGAATTAGAAGACCCTTCAGGCTGTATAAATTTGCTTACTTTGATCTTTTTATTCCAATTCTTTAACCTTCTAATTGTACCATGTAAATTGTTCCTCATTTGGGTATCATTCCTTTGTTCTTGGGTTTAAAAAAAATGAAAATAAAGACTCCACAGATAAAACTGCCATCAAATGGTAAAATATTTAGTTGAAAATGAGGAACTGCATTTGAAGATCATATTAACATTCCTCGTGGAATTCCATTGTGGAATTAAAGAAAAATGAAATGCAGAACCTCAGAATAAGAAGGGACCTCAGAAGCCATCTAGTTCAAACCATACCTGAGGATATTTTTGAAAATTCCTTACAAATGCTCATGCAACCTCAACTTGAAGACTTCTAATGATGGGGGACCCATTATATTCTAAGTCAATCCAATCCATTTTGAAGTGGTTTCCATTTTTAAGTTTTCCCCTATTTAGATATCAGTTTGTTGTTTGCCAACTTACCATCAGGTAGGTTCTAACTCTTCCTTTTAGGTCTGGACAAAATAATTTAATTCCTTTTCTCCACATGGTAGTATTTAGAATATACCTATCATATTGTTGTTCAGTTGTGTCCAATCTTCCTGACTCCATTTGTGGTTTTCTTGGCAAAAATACTGGAGTGGCTTGCCATTCCTTCTCCAGCCTATTTTAAAAATGAAGAAATTGAGACAAACAGAGTTAAGTGACTTGCCAGGGACACAACATCTAGTAAGTGCATGAAGTCAAATTTGAACTCAGTAAGATACATCTTTCTGACTCTAAGCCCAATAATCCATCCACTGTACCACCTAGCTGCTCCATTGCTATAATGACCTCCTGCTAAAACAAGTAAACAAACCCTTTTATACTCTAGGCAAAAATAGTCTAGTACCTTCAACTTTTCCTTATCAATAATGATCTCTGATCTTCTTACTAGTTATATGATACTCTCACAACAAAAAAATAGTATGAAAATAACTCCTTTGTACCTGCATTCACCTGCAAAATGAAAGGGTTAGACTCTATCATTCTTTCCATGGGATTAGACTCTATTGTCCTTCTAAATTCATGATCCTATCTTCCTATCACCATACTGGCAGTTTTTTCCCAGGAATTCTCTTGTTTGTCACTGTCCTTATAATGTAGCTTCCAGAACTCAAGCAAATACTCGAGATGTGGGCTAACCAGGGCAGATTATGACAATAATACTATATATATATATATCATTCTCAATGCCATGCCTCTTTAAAGAACATTCAGATATTTAAGGTGTTATGAAATATTTTTGACTCATATTTTTCTGCCTAGTAAAACCTTCACATTCGCACTTTAACTTTTATATTTTTGTTTTGTTTTGTTTCATTGGTAATTTAATATTTTATTTTTCCCTAATTCCATGTAAAAATACTTTTAACATTTTAAATTTTGTTTTTCAAATTCTTTCCCTCTTTCCCTTCCCCTTAGTGGGAAAGCAAGCAATTTGACATAGGTTATATGTATGTAGTCATGTAAAACACATTTCCATGTAAGTCATTCCATGAAAGAAAACAGACAAAAAAATAAAAGAGAGAGAGAGAGAAAAAAAAAGAGAGAGAGAGAAGTATCTTCTATATGCATTTAGGTGCTACCAGTTCTTTCTCTGGAGATGTACAGCATCTTGCACTTTAAGTCCTTTAGAGTTGTCTTGGATTGTTGTATTGCTGAGAATAACTAAGCTGTTCCCCATAGATCATCATACAATATTGCTGTTACTATCTACAATGTTCTTCTGCTTCTGCTCATTTCACTTAGCATCAGTTCATGTAAGTCTTTCCATGTTTTTTCTGAGAGTGTACTGCTTGTCATTTCCTAAAGCATAATAGTGTTCTATCAAAATCATATACAACTTGTTCAGCCATTCCCCAGCTGATGGACATCCCTTCAATTTCCAACTCTTTGCCACCAATAAAGAGCTTATATAAATATTAGTGTACACATAGGTTCTTTTCCTTTTTGTTTTTTTTAACTCTTTTGGGATATAGATCTACTAGTGGTATTGCTTGCTTAGAAGGTACGCATGGTTCTAAAGCCCTTCAGGCATAGTTTCAAATTGCTCTCCAGAATGGTTGAATCAGTACAACTTCACCAACAGTATATTAGTGTTTTAATTTTCCCATATCTCCTCCAATATTTGTCATTTTCCTTTTCTGACATATTAACCAATCTGATAGATGTGTAGTGGTAGATCACAGTTGTTTTAATTTACATTTCTCTAATCAATAGAAATTTAAAGTATTTTTTTCATATGATTATAGATAACTGCAATTACTTTGTCTGAAAACTGTCTGTTCATATCCTTTGATCATTTTTCAACTGAGGAATGGCTCTTATTTCCATTAATTTCGAATCAGTTTTCTTCTTATGCTTCTTTTGAGTCTAGTATTTGAAAGTCAGATTTTCTATTCAGCTCTTGTCTTTTCATCAGGTATGCTTGAAAGTTCTCTCTTTCATTGAATATCCATTTTTTTTTCACAGGAAGAATTATACTCAGTTTTGCTGGGTAAGTGATTCTTGGTTGTAATCCTAGCTCTTTTGCCCTTAGGAATATCACATTCTAAGCCCTCTGATCTATTGACGTAGAAACTGCTAAGTCTTGTGTTATTCTGACTGTGGCTCCACAATATTTGATTGTTTCTTTTGGGCTATTTACAATATTTTCCCTTGACCTGGGGGCTCTAGAATTTGGTAATAATATTCCTGAGAGTTTTCATTTTAGGATCTCTTTCAGGAGGTAACTGGTAAATTCTTTCATTTTCTATTTTACCCATTGGTTCTACAAGATCATGACAATTGTTGATAATTTGTTGAAAGATGATGTCTAGCCTCTTTTTTGATCATGGCTTTCACTTAGTTCAATAACTCTTAAATTTTCTCTCCTGGATCTATTTTCCAGGTCTATTGCTTTTCCAATGAGATATTTCTAGGGCTTTTTTTATTCTTTTGATTTTGCTTAAATATTTCTTGAGGTCTCATAAAGTCATTAGCTTTCCCTTGCCCAATTCTAATCTTTGAGGCATTATTTTCTTCAGCTACCTTTTGTACCTCCTTTTCTATTTGGACAATTCTACTTTTTAGGGAGTTTTTTTCTTCAGTATATTTTCATGTCTCTTTTTCTATTTGGTCAATTCTGTTCTTTAATGAGTTTTTCTCTTCAGTGAATTTTTGTATATCTTTTTTCTACTTGGCCAATTCTGCTTTTCAAGGCTTCCTTCTCTTCATTGGATTTAGGTGTTTCTTTTAACATTTGACCAACTCTGTTTTTAAGGTATTATTTTCTTCAGTTTTTTTATGCAACTTTATCACTATGTTGATTCTTTTTTCATGATCTTCTTGCATCACTCTCATTTCTCTTCCCGATTTTTCCTCTACTCCTCTTACTTGATTTTTAAAAATCCTTTTTAAGCTCTTCTATAGCCTGTCACCAATTCATATTTTTATTTGAAGCTTTGGATGTAGGAATTTTCATGTTATTGTCTTCTTTTGAGTTTGTGTATTGATCTTTGCTGTCTCAATAGCAATTTTCAATGGTAAGGAGTGTTTTCTGCTGTTTGTTCATTTTCCAGTCTATTTTTTGACTTTTAAGTCTATGCTAAAATGGGGTTCTCTTTCAGGAGTGTCCCAGGCTTCAGGTTTTTGGGTAACTATTTTCAGAGGTAATTCTGGGTACCTTTAAGTTTTTGACTCTTCCAAGGTGGAATGATCTAGGGATAGGTGTGTTTCATATTCTCCTGTACTATAAACTGGTCTGTGAGTGAGCACAAGCATTCTTTTCCACCCTGGAACTATGACCAGGGTCCTAGACCCCCTGTGGCCTCAATTTCTAGTATACTAGTGCTCTTCCTCACTCTGGGACTAACACCCAGGACCTGAACCCAGCACCACATATAAGCCATGCAACAGAGTTATGCACCCATTGCCAGCAAAGGCCCTTCCTGTAAATCTCCTTTTGACCAGTCATCCAGCCCCCTTACTGTCTGTAGGCTAAGAGTTCCATTTACGCCGACTTCCACCATTGATTCAGGGACCATGAAGTCTGCTCCCAGTTTGCTGGAGCTTGGCCTGCACTGGTATAGCCTGCATTGGACTGCTTTCCATTCTCACCCTGCTGCCAGATACCTTTCCTGCCAACCATCTACATTTCTGAAAAATTTTCACTCCATCTTATTGTTGGTTCTGCCATTCTAGAATTTGTTTAGAGTAATTATTTACAGGTATTTGGAAAGGTATGTGGGAGAGTTCAGGGAAGTCCCTGCCTATACTCTACCATCTTGGCTCCTATACTTTAACTTTTATATAAAAGACATCTGCTTCATGATATTTCCATGAAGCCATCCTTAATATCACTTACAAATATACGATATAGACACAAAGTGTAAATTCCACCTGCATGTCTTGTAAGCATCTCATTATCAAAGTGACTAAAAGAGAAGTGATATTGCCTGCCTCAACCATTTCTCCTCCAACCTTCATCATTTAACACCACCATCTTTTTTCCAATCATGCAGGTTCACAAACTAGGAATCATCTTTGACTCTTCTCTCTCATTCAATATCTATATCGTATCAGTTAGTTCTTAACTCTTGTTGAGCCAAATTCTATGCCTTTCACATCTGCACTTTCCTCTTCACTCAAAAAAACTCTCCACTTTATTTTATTCAATCATCACCTTTTACCCGGATAATTTCAAGACTCTCAATTGGTTTCCTTGCTTGTAGTTTCTCCCAATTCCAAGCCATCCTTCACACAACTGCCCTAAAATTTTTCCTAAAACATTACTCTCTTTTTGCCACTCTTCTGAAAACTGTTCAAAGGTTCTTTGTTTTTATTAGGATAAAAAAGGGAAGGCATCACATAAACTTCTCCTCATAATGTGACTTCTACCTACACTCCTTAATATTTCATATTCCTTCCTTTCATACACTTTCAAACTAGTCAATATGATTGGCTAACTATGCCCTAAAATGCCATTTTATCCCTAATATCTGGACCTTTTCATAAGTAGCTCCCTTTATCTAAATTGGATTTTTTTTTCATCTATTTCATTTCATATTATTCCCATTTTCCTTCAGTGCCCACCTTAGATGCCACTTCCTATTGTTTCCCACTCCCAAACAGTCATTATACTCTTCCTCTTGATACTACTTTTTATGAACTTTGTATTTGCATATCTGTGTGCGTGTGTATACACACACATATACACATACACACGTACATATAATACACATTCATATATGTATATGTGTATAAATCTATGTATACATAAATAAAATATTTTCTTCATATAATGTAAGCTCCTTGAGGGGAAGAGGGTTCTTACTTTTGTCTTAGTATTCCTAGTTCCTAACACAATTTTTATGCAATATCTATAGATATTTGATACATCCATCTGTTTTATCTAAATGTTTATTGAGATGGATGGAAGTGAACTGAACTGATAGATCACAGAGACACTCAACTATAGATATATTACACATCATTGTCAATTAAACCTCTTTGGGTCTTTGTAGTCCAACCAGTTCTGAAATCATTTAATTTAACTATCATCTAGACTTTAGGTTTCTTCATTGTTCATGAGGATATCATTAGAGATTTTGACAAATATCTTGGTAAAATAGCATTATATAATGTCTTTGGTCTTCCAGTCTAATTATCTCATGAAGAAGGAATTGAGTTTAGTCTGGGACAACCTTTTCTGAATTTTTGCTAAGAAAACCACAAATGGCATCACAAAGAATTGAGCATGACTGAAAATGCCTGAACCTTTTGGGGATGACCTAGGCCTTAGTGGTCACAATTTCCCGTTCTAAAATACTCACAAACCATTTAATTTTTTCAGGATATTCATCTTTTTTTTTCCATCCTGCGGTACCTCCCCCATTTGTCATGAATTTAAAAGATCACTCATTACAGATCATCGATCATATCTTTGAGCTTTGTCTGCACACTAATCTAGTCATATTTCATCTAGGACTAGTGACTCAAACTAGTTGATAGCATTCAGATGCTCTCCCACCATTTCTGCATGTTAACCATTTTTTCCTGTAATTGGCTTAAGAAGTTTGCCTTCTCTTCATCATCTGTTACCAACCCATATACCCAGAGTCATTGTCTTTTATTTTTCCCCCAGTATGATTTATTTGTTTTCAGAATCCATAA
>JAQQSZ010018104.1:0-10649 GCA_028646595.1 Phalanger gymnotis | reverse complement strand
GAAGGGCTTGGAATACAATAATCCAGAGGTCAATGGAGCTAGGATTAAAACCAAGAATCATCTACCCAACAAAACTGAGTATCATGCTCCAAGGCAAAATATGGATTTTCAATAAAATAGAGGACTTTCAAGCTTTCTCAGTGAAAAGACCAGAGCAGAATAGAAAATGTGACTTTCAAACACAAGAAGCAAGAGAAGCATGAAAAGGTAATCAAGAAAAAGAACAAGAAAAAGAAATTGCAAGGGACGTATTAAAAGTTGAACTGTTTTGTTTACATTCCTACATGTAAAGATGATGTGTATGATTCATGAGACCTCAGTTTTAGGGTAGCTGAAGGGAATATGCATATATATACATACACACATATATATATATAATGTTTATGTATATATATGTATATGTGAGTATGTATGTATATATGTATGTGTATGTATAGATAGATAGAGAGAGACAGCAAGCACAAGGTGAGTTGAAGATGAAGGGAAGATATCTAAAAGAAATAAAATCAAATTAAGGGATGAGAGAGGAATATATTGAGAGAGGGAGATAAGGACAGATAGAATGGGGTACATTATCTCGCATAAAAGTGGCAAGAAAAAGCAGTTCTGTAGGAAGAGAAGAGAAGGCAGGTGAGGAGGAATGAGTGAATCTTGCTCTCATCAGATCTGACCTGAGGGGGAAATACCATACATACTCAATTGGGTATCTTAACCCACAGGAAATAAGGAGGAAGAAGATTTAAAAAAAGGAGGGATGATAGAAGGGAGGGCAGATGGGGGTGGAGGTAATCAAAAACAAACACTTTCAAAAGGGGACAGGATCAAGGGAGAAAATTCAATAAAGGGGGAAAGATTAGGAAGGAGCAAAATATAGTTAGTCTTTCACAACATGAGTATTGTGGAAGGGTTATAAATAATGATATGCATATGGCCTATGTTGAATTTCTTGACTTCTTAGGGAGGGTGGGTGGGAAAGGAAGAGGGGAGAGAATTTGGAAAGCAAAGTTTTAAAAAATAGATGTTCAAAAACAAAAACAAAAAAGTTTTTCCATGCAAATAGAAAATAAGGCACAGAGGCAATGGGGCATAGAAATTTATCTTGCCCTACAAGAAAGGAAGGGGAAAGGCGATGGGAGGGCAGTGGGGTGACAGAAGGGAGGGCTGACTGGGGAACAAGGCAACCAGAATATATGCCATCTTGGAGTGGGGGGGAGGGTAGAAAAGGGGAGAAAATCTGTAATTCAAACTTTTGTGAAAATCAATGCTGAAAACTAAATATATTAAAGGAAAAAAAAGAAATAAGGTTTCCTGTAGAAGATGATATTTTAGTTGGAGCTTAAAGGGAAACCAAGAGTTGGTGAGGAGAAAAAAGTCCATGCATGAAAGATAGATGGGGAAAATTGCCCAAAGTAGGGAGATTGTTTAATGCAAAGAACTACAAGGAGTCTAATGTCACTGGATTGCAATAAGGGGGATGGATGTAAGTGTAAGAAACCTGGAAAGGTGGTGGTAGGGGGATGTTAATAAATTCTGAAGGACTTTGAATACTAGCAGATTATATTTGATTCCGGAAGTAATAGGCAGTCACTGGGGTTTATGAAGTAGGGGGTGACATGGTCAGAACCGCACTTTATGAAAATCAGTTTTGACAGCTGAATGAAAGATAAATTGGAATGGGGAAAGACTGAGTAGAGGCAGAACAAACTAGCAGGCTATTGCAATAGTCCAGACATGAGGAGATAAAGACTTGCATCTCGATGATGAAAATATCAAAGGAGAGGAGTATATTCAAGAGAGATGTGAAGGGCAAGAGATTGGATATGAGTAGTAAGAGTAAGAAATTGAGGATGACGCCTAAGTTGTCAGCCTGGGAGAACAGTAGTGCCCTCAATATTAATAGCAAAATTTTGAAGGGGGAAGTGTTTAGGGGGAAAGGTAATAAGCTCAGTTTTGGATAGGTTGAAATTTCAGATGCCTACAGGGTACTCAGTTCAAGATATCCAATAGGAGGCTGGACATTTGAGATTGGAGGTCAGCAGAGAGGTTATGGATGGATAAGCAAATTTGAGAATCACCAGCATAAAGATGGTGAAATGAAATAGTGTTGAGGGAAAACATAAGAGGGCCCAGGAGAAAAATTTATGGGACACTTGCAATTAGAAGACATGAAATGGGATTCCGTCGAAGAAGTCTTCAAAAGAGTGGTTGGATAGGGAGAGCAGTGTCTGAAAAACCTAGAGAGTATCAAGGGAGAGAGATCTAATCAAAGATTAGAGAGAAGTCAAGAAGAATGATGATTGAGAAAAGGCTATTGGATTTAAAACAGTTTTGGTTAAACGATAAGGTCAAAAGCCAGATTGGTAAGAGTTTTAAAAAGAGAGTAAGAGGAGAGGAAGTAGAATAACCTATTGTAGAACTTGTTCTCAAATTTACCCACAAAAGAGAGGAGAGATATGAGATGACAGCAGGGATGGAGAGGTCAAGTCAAAGTTTTCTAAGACTGGGGGAGACACAGAAATGACTGTATGCAGAACTAACCAATGGAAGGGGTGGAGGATAGAAGACAGAGAATGTGATGGAATGAGAACACTTATGCATGTAAGATTTTGCAGGAAGGGCTACTTTGTCATGTGAGATGAGTGAACGAGGAAACATCAGCAAAAGGCATCTGGGTGATAGATAAAGAAGAGTGGAGAAGAGAGAGCTCTTGGCAAATGACCTCAGTTTGAGGTCAATATGAGGTAAGATTCTCAGATGAGATGGTCAGGGGAAAGAGAGTCATGGTAAGTTTGAGGAAGGATGAAAAGTTTTGGAAGATCCAGTAAAGTGAGCTTAATTCGTGAGAATTAAAAGGATTGCCTAACAGCAGAAAGGGCCCAGTTGAGGTTAAGTGAAAAATTTGTAGTGGATTCAGTCTGGAGATTTACAATATTTTCTCCACCTCTGTCCAGCAACATTTGAAAAGGCAGCAAATATTGAGAGTTATACAAGTCTAAGGCTTGGCAGGGTACAATGATAAAGGTGCAAAGGACTCAAGTAAAGAAGACTGCATAGAGTTGAACTAGTCAAGATTGGGAAAGGAGAGTGTAACTAGCACATGGGATGATGGTGTGAGAGAGAATTAGGGGTCCAAGGGAGTGAAAGTCACAGTGTGGAAAAAGAACAGGGTTTGGGGCTGCAAAGGAGAGGAAGAGGCAGTATGATAATAGATTATGACCAGATAAGAGAATTTCAGAGTTCAAAAACATGGAAGTGGTGCTTTGCTGATTTACAACAAGATCTAGAGTATCTTTTTGTGTGGGTGAAAAGGGGTGGAGTAGGTCTGAGAAATGAGTAAGTTGAGGAACTGGGAGATTAAGGTGTTTGAGGGAATATGTATTTAAGTCCCCTTAGTATGGAGGCAGGGGTTGGGGAGAAGGGAAAGATTATGAACCAGGTACCTAACTCATTGAGGAATAAAGTGGAGTGTCTTGAGGTCTGTAGACAATAGCTACTAGGATTTTATCAGGTGCTAGATATAGATTTTTGTGAACCTCAAAGGAGAGGTTACCGAGTAATAGTAGTAGGAGGATATCCTGGAAATGATCATAGGGAGCAAGAACTATTTCAACTCCTTTACCTAGACCAGTAAGTATTCCCACCTGTCTTCCATTCACCACTTTGGCATGTTTTCTGCCACACCTCCATTTCCTTCCAGCAAACTATATATAGTATGATTCTAAGGCCCTTCATCACCCTGGACAGATGATTCACCATCCCAAAACAAGCTTCCAGATACTCTCCACTTATGGTGCCCTAAACTTAGCAAGACATTCCAGATGTGTTCTGACCAGGAAGAATGCAACAGGACTATAGACTCCCTAGCCTTGATGCCTCTTTTAATGCAGCCAATGCTTTGGGGGTGTGCCTCACTATGCCCCCTCAGACTCTGGAGGAGTAGGTTCAAACCTTACCTCACTTCTTATGTAGCATTGGTCCCATCATGCTCATGATGAAATGAAATATGTATGTGGCATCACTGCCAGATAAGCCTCTTTCTCACCTTTGTCTAGGTTAGAGTCCCAAAGGGCTCTCCTTGCTCTTCTGGCTGATAAGCCTAGACTCCGAAATGCTGCGATGCTGAGAGAAGCTCCACTCCCTTCACACATTGGGAACATCAATGATGCTGCATCTGGCTACAAACTTGAACTCTGGAATAATAGGATGCTAAGGAGCCTTCTGGACCTTTTGAACTCACAGGTTATAAACTTTATTTCCTTCAGTGGTCACTGATCTCCAACTAAGCATGTTAAACAAAAAGAAAGACTGAAACATATGGGCTTTTAAAAAAATGACTCCCTATAAAGAGCATTTTCTTCACTATGTTATTAGCTGACAAAAACCAGTTACAGAATATTTACACATGCTTCAAGGTACTTCCCTTACATGTCATCGCTATTCTCCTGGAAGCAGGTCCCTAGCATCTTCCATGTAGAGATGACATCTGTTCCCTAGCCTGTTCTGTGGTGAAAGATACTATCCAAGCATTATGATGTTTCCATTCACCCTGAGCAGTGGTCCTGTTCCTTCATTGATCCTTCTCTTTTCCCCAGTTTAGATTTTTTTTTAAAAAAAATTCTAGTATTTCATAGACTTAGCTTTCCTAAGAGATGGTAAATCTCAGCTCTCCAGACATTATTCTTTAAAAATTAGACCATGCTTTTGTGTTTATAATCATTATTTCCATTTTCTGTAAATTTCTTTTTAAAATATAAGTTGGTCAACAAGTTCCCTGTACATCAAGAATGGTAGTATCCTCCTTCACCATCAACACTATTTCCAACCTGCCCCATCCTCACCTCCACCATTAAGAAAAGCAACATTTTTTTTTTTGCAAAAGGTGCCTGTCATTCCCACTTAGTTATAAGGCTACAACCCAAGCACCTCGAAGGCCACAGGTGGCCTTGAAGCTTCAGGTTCCCCATCCCTGTCCTAAAGTTTTATTAGTAAGAATATTAACATTTACTTATGCATTTATTCAGCTAATCCCTATGTTTGTTTGTTCATTGGATCAGGTTTCTGAGTGTCCTTTATGTCTTGGGAGGGCACTGTTATTTCTAGACCTCTTGGGTGATAGTCTTGGGCTTTCTCCACCTGGCTATGAAGTGAAGTAAGGGTCAGGGTAGTGGCTGGTGTTTAATCTGCATGGCATCTGCTGCCTCTCTCATTGAGAACCCATTGCTATTTCAACCAGGTTCATCTACTTTTCCCATTGGTGGCAATTTTTAGACAGTTGTTGAAGGCCTTGGAGTGAGGGGAGGGGAGGCTACAGTATGGCTTGGTTCCTTGCTATAATGTTTTGTTATAATTTCCTTGTTACTACAGTGGGGTGGGCTTACGAGTTTTGGAATATTATTACTACTATATCAAATTGGGGGCATTGGTCCTTGGATTTGATCCTCTGGAGTCTAAATAAATGTTATACTTCCTCTGCCTTCTACCTAGAGGATTCCTTATACTTCGCTATTCCAAAACTCTCAGGCATGTCTATGGCCCACTCCGAGGTCATGAATTTTGCCTTACTACTATAGAGGCCAGATTTGAACTCAGGTATTCCAGACTTAAGCCCAATGCTTTATCCACTGTGCCACCTAGCTGCCCCCATATGTGCATATACATGTGTGTATATATGTATGTGCATGTTTATGTGTAGATGTAGATATTAGACATAGATATAACCACAATATCACATATTGTTGCAGTGGAATTACTCTGACAATAAAAGAAAGATGGATTAGATTGGTGAGATGCCCCACTAAGACAATAATTCATCAATATAATTGAGTATGATGGTATGGCATTGGATGTTGCTCTAGGTAGAGACAAACAGAAAGGAAATCCATAATTCAATTCAACAAGCACTTATCTTTAAAATATTTTATTTCATTGAATATTTCAGAATTATATTTAAAAATATTTAACATTTATTTTTTTAAAATTTTGAGTTTTTAACACTGTCACTTCCTTCCACTTCTCCCTCACTCCTTGAGAAGGCAAACAATATGATATCAATTATACTTGTGAAGTCATGCAAAACATTTCCATATGAGCTTTACTATAAAAGGAAATATACACAAAAGAAGAAAAACAAAGTGAAAAAATATACTTCAATCTGTTCATCAACTCACTCTCTGGAGGTGGATGACATTTTTCATTGTGTGTCTTTTGGAATTGTCTTGGATCATTGTCTTGATATAGTAGCTAAGTTTTTCATCATTATATAGTATAATATTGATCTCTGTCTATAATGTTTTCCTGGTTCTCCTTACTTCATCTTGCATCAGTTCATATAAGATGTCCCAGGTTTTTCTGAAGCCATCCCCCTCATCATTTCTTATAGCATAATAGTATTCCAATACAACCAGATACCACAGCTTGCTTAGTAATTCCCCAATTGATGGGCATCTCCTCAGGTTCCAATTCTTTAAAAATTGCTATTAATATTTTCGCACAAATAGGCCCTTTTCCATTTTCTTTGATCTCTTTGTGTGCACAGATCTAGTAGTGGTATTTCTGGGTCACGCTGTATGTACTGTTTCAGAGCCTTTTGGGCATGGTTCCAAATTTTTCTCCAGAATGGTTGGACCAATTCACATCTCCACTAATGGTTCATTAGTGTCCCAATTTTCCACACACACCTCTAGCATTTATCATTTTCCATTTCTGTCATATTAGCCAATATGATGAGTGTGAGGTGGTACCTCAGAAGTTGCTTTTCTCTAATCAATAGTTATTTAGAGCATTTTTTCATGTGACTACTTATAGCTTTGATTTCTTCTTCTCAAAACTGCTTGTTATTATCCTTTGACCATTTATCAGTTGGGGAATGGATCTAATTTTTATACATTTGAATCTGTTCCCTATATATTTGAGAAATAAAGACCTGATTAGAGAAAAATCATAATAAATTTTTCCCCAATTTCCTGCTTTCCTTCTAATTTTCATTGCATTAGCTTTGTTTGTACAAATTTTTTTATTTTAATTTTTAATTTCATGTAATCAAAATTAACCATTTTATTTCTTATTATATTTTCTTTCTCTTGTTTTGGTCATAAATTCTTCCCTTATCCATAGATCTTACAGGAAAATCTTTTTATATTCCCCTAATTTACTTAAGATGTCACCTTTTATGTCAAAATCATCTATCTTTTTTGACCCTCTCTTGGAATATGGTTTGAGATTTTGGTCTATGCTTAGTTTCTGACAAATTGTTTTCTAGTTTTCCCAGTAATTTTTGTCAAATGATGTGTTCTTGCCTGAAAAGTCTGGATCTTTGGGATTATCAAACACTCAAACACTAGATTACTTCCATCATATTCCTACTACGTATTGTATATCTAATCCATTCCACTAATCCATCATTCTATTTCTTAGCCAGTCCCAGAGCATCTCATGATTACTGTTTGGTAATGTAGTTTAAAATCTGGTACTGCTAGGCCACCTTCCTTCACATTCTTTTTCATTGATTCCCTCAATATTCTTGATATTTTGTTGTTCCAGATGAATTTTGTTATGATTTTTCTAGCTCTATAAAAATAATTCCTTGGTAGTTTGATTGGTGTGGCAGTGGATAGAGCAAATTAATTTAGAATTGTCATTTTTATTATATTGGTTTAGCTTACCCATAAACAATTAATATTTGTCCAATCATTTAGATGTTTTTATTTGCATGAAAAGTGTTTTGTAATTGTATACGTATAGTCCCTGGATTTCCACAAGCACTTATGAAGCGGCTATTTTATGCAAGTTATTGTCTTTCACTCAGCTCTCAAGAACCTTACAATCTAATGGGGGAAGGTCAAGAGCACTATAAAAGAAAGTGAAATGGGGGGGGGGGAGTGGATTTCCAGGTAAGTTGCTAAGAAATTGGAAGAGAAAGAAATCATTTTTACCAGGTTTTTTGGGGGAGAAGAGGGAAAATATAGGGGTAGAAGTGGAGTTATGGAATGTTTCATATAGGATTGGAATTGGACCTTGAAAGAGAAGAGAGATTTCATCATAGGAAGATGCAAGAAGGAAGGGATCCATTCTAGAAGCTAGTGAATGTCTTGAAGACCAGAGGTCAGGATAAAGGAAGAAGTAAGGAATATCATTTGGCTAGAGCATAAATGTATGGAATAACATGATTTTATACTAGACAAGAAATTTAAAAGACAATGAATTAATGGTCTGGGTTAAGATTTAAGCAAAACAAGACAGGGTTAGTGATTAGATAGGGAGGCAAAAGAAAAGGAGGCAGTGGTCATCCTATAAAGAGTCATTTATAGAAGTAGAGAGGTTGGGAAGTCAGTCGGTTAGCATTTATTAAGTGCCTACTGTGTTCCAAGCAAAATGCTAAGTGCTGAATATACAAAGAAAGTCAAAATACAGTCCCATTCTTCAAGAATCCCATGATCTAATGGAGAAGACAATACACTAACAAGTTCAACACACTCATTTTACATATGCTACATTTCAAATGTGTATTGAGAATCCATGATGTTCAGAATTAGGTGAAGTGAGCAAGAGTACATAAGGCAATAAACCTTCTTTGAGTAAGAATTTTCCCTTTTCTGAGTATCAGTCTCCTCAATTACAAATTGTAAGAGTTAAATTATAGTGACTTCTAAGGTCCTTTCCATCTCTAAGATTATGGACTTCATTTCTTGGAAGCTTGTAGTTTATAAATGAACCCCAAAGTGAAGAAAGTCTACATCCACCTGAAATAAAGCAGAAATCTGCAAAATTCATGGCCACTTTTCTTGTGTATTTTCTGAGCCCAAAACTGTATAACATTGATTTCCCACTAACTTCTTACTGCTCACCAAAACAAGGCCCTGGGAAAGACGCCAGCTGGCCCCAGTCAGGACTTGTAGAAAAACCCTGGGATCCCAAGATAAAAAATATGTGAGTGGTGCAGGAACATGCCAAAGTATTTGGTTAGTATGGTAAATCTTTTTTGTGTGGCTTGAAGAATTAAGTGGGGAGAAAGAGATTCCTAAACATTAAAAAGTGAAAATAAGGGAAAAGTGGCCTTCTTTTCTTTAGAGCTACTTTTGAAATGAATGTTGTAGCCCACTGAGTGACACCTAAGAGTTTCTCTATAGTGAAATATGGGCAAAGAGAATAAGCTTTTATATAGCATCTTTTATGTGGTAGGCACTGTGCTACATGCTTTTCTCAAATACGACATTTGATCCTCATAACAACCCTGGAAGGTATTATCTTCATTTTGCAGTTGAGGAAACTGAGGCAAACAGAGATTAAGTGACTCGCGCACAGCTAGCCAGTGAGGCCATATTTGAACTACAGACCTAGCACTCTACTGTGTCATCAGCTGCCTGGCAAGGGGGAGAAAACAGATACTCTAATCATCCAGCACTGTTATGACTGTTAGGTAGCCTTTGGGATTAGATTCCACTCAGATCTTGAAAACCTAGGGAGCACTTGTGCCAGTAAGGCAAAATGGGCTTAGTTTAAGGGGTGCCCTTGAGGAGTTTGGCTTTTGTTTATTTTGTTTACTTTGAGTGAAAGGTGCTTCAGGAGTTTTGGCTTTTGTTTACCTTGAAAGTGATTTCACTTGTTAAGGGCTAAGCCCCAGGTCCAAAGCCCTATCAGGTGTGAAACTTGTGTGGGCGTAGATTAATGACTTAAGAGAACCAAGGGTCTCTGGTCGTTAAGGCGGGCTTGAGAACGCCAGAGGCTTGGCTGCGAGGAGAGGCGAGAAACTACAGCTGAAGCCAAAGCAGAGCCAACCCGACCCATGTGTGGACCCAGGAGTTCCAGCGAGGACTTGAGGCCAGTGAATATGATTTATGCCATCTTATTTCTCTGTGGCCTCCTGGTTACTCTTGTGAGGCAGGCCTATTGGGCCTGGGGTTTTTTGGTCAAGATGTCGGAATGGGGAGGCTGGTTCGCTAATTTGTTGCTCTGGGGCCTAAATAAATGTTTTGATGCTTTCTACTTAGAGAATCTCTCATACCTTGCGATTTCGAACCATTCAAATATACATATAATTATATTTGAGGTTATAAATTCGGCCTTCCTACTGCAGTACTAGAAAAAAAAGTTAGTAGTTAGTCCTAAAAGGAGGAAAGCAAAGTAGTTGAATGACATGGCAAATAGATCCAGAGCAAGACTCAAAGTTGTATCAGATAATTAATGGCTAAGAAAACCAGGGATAGAGGGGGCGGGGCCAAGAAGGCGGCTGGGAAGCAGTGACTGGTGTGAGCTCCCCACCAAATCCCTCCAAAAACCTATAAAACAATGGCTCTGAACCAATTCTAGAGCTGCAGAACCCACAAAGTGGCAGAGGGAAGCAGGGCCCCAGCCCAGGACAGCCTGGATGGTCTCTGGGTAAGGTCCGTCCCACACGGACCTCCCAGCCCCCAGCCGAGGGGAGCGGAGCTGAGCCCAGCAAGCACGGCACGAACAGACCAGACGCGGACCTACCAGACCAGGAGACGAGTGGAAAGTGCCCTGGCATCCTGAAATACTGAGCTGTGGCATGTACCAGACCTCTCAACCCACAAAGAGCAAAGACATCAGAGAAGGTTAGTGGGAAAAGCTGCATGACTGAGTTTGCGGTCCCAGCCACTTGCCCCTGGGGCAGCGGAGGTGGGGCAGCTTTA